>VZTI01005851.1:273830-345089 GCA_013397865.1 Struthidea cinerea | reverse complement strand
CCTCCCCTCCCCTCTCCCCTCTCCATTTTAATTTCCAGTTTGTTTCTGTCTCCCTGTATTTATTTATTTAACACAAGCCCCTCTTTCCCTATGAGATGGTCTGGGACTGCTGTCTCCCTGGCCACCTCTCACACTGCCTGAAGGGCATCCATGAGAGAGAAGAGAAGAGAAATGAAATCAAACACTTCTGATCATTTTCACCTGGACTAGAACACAGACCTGAGGATCACTGGAATGGTATAGTAACTGGAGGACATTTACAAATAGTTGAAGATTTACCACTTACATACGGTTTTTGACTGCTACACATTAAGTGACAGTAACCACGAGCACATGGTTCAGCGCTTTCATTTTAGGGACAAAACTGTCTTATATCCAGGATAACATTAGCATAATTTCCTGAAGGAAGAAACCCACTAACACTAATCAAAGGAAAAAAAGGCCAAACCCTAAACAAATCATAACATATGCATAGATCTTCAGATGCAACTCTTGGAACAATAAAAAAAAAACACTTGAGCTCTAACATGGACACATAACTCTGCACCTAAAGGCGTCGTGTTCCTGATGAATTATTTATTCACAGAGAAAATACAGATCTGAACAGGGTTCAGCAGATCTCCTTGCCTCCTTTAGGGGTCCTGCAGTCCTTCTCCTCTTAGGCGGCGTTGATATTTTCCTCTCTGCCAGCTGCCACTGCCCTTTCTGGCTCGATCCCCATCAGAGGAAACATGTCTCAAACAAGATTGAGAACAAAAGTTTCTCTGTACATGTTGGAATGAGAAGTTCAGTAGTGGATTAGGGAGGCACAGTAATGTCCCTTCTCATCACACTGATAAGTATCCCACTCCTAAGTCCAGCTGTATAATACTGATTTTCATCCTTGATTTCTAAAGAAAAAAAATTCAGTCACAGCACTCAGGAAACATTTACCACCATCAAAATACTAAAAACCTCTTTTGATGACAGACTTGTGTCCAGTTGCATCAATAGTTCTCCACACAGACCATTCCCCTGAATAAATATTAACTTTTCTGCTCAAGCATCAACCAATTATTCACATAAGCCTCATTCCTAACGTAATGACACTGGCAAGAAAAAGATAACACACAAACCAAGTATTTTCAAATCTACCCTGGCAAACACTTTGTGTTCTTTATGGGATGATTTGCTGTGGTGTGCTGCATTACTGTAGCACCATTACTTGTTATATTACTACGTTTGGAATGGGCTGTCAGCAGCAGATGGACTATTACTGATATGCAAGTAGGTGAGATACAGTGGCTGCACAAATTAAATCATTGTTTGCAGATCTCTGGGCTGGTTTCTCCTCGGTAGAGGGCCATAACAAAGTGGTAGGAATTCCTCAATGTTAAATCACTGCTGATTTTTTATAACGCAATATAAAAAGTAATGCAAACAAAAATTACTGGTGAAGCAAGGTTGTGAAAGCCGTTTCTATGCATCGTTAGTGTACGTATTTACAATAAGATAAAAGATGCACAGGGATTTAGGCGTGAGACTCCCATAGGGGAGACATATGTGGAATAAATCTGCGCACATCTTACTGCAAATTTACTTAAGTTTTTAAGTGTTTGGGTAACTATATGGCTTAAATTTACATGTAGAGATTTAATGGCTAGATTTGCCAGATTTTAATGCTTTAAATTAGACAGGAATGTATTCTTTGTCTCAAACGTGCGGCCTAAATAGCATTTCCCAGTGCAGCTGGCTTATTAACGAAACGATGCAAAACAAAGCCAATTATGAGCCCTTTTCTTGCCTGATGTCAGTTGCAATGGGGTCCTCTGGTCATATCCAGTCTGTAACGAGGAGGAGGTGGGATCAGCCTGTGGACAAAGAGCATCCTCACAGATGGCGAGCGAGGCATTGGCACATGAACAGGCTGTGCCTCCCGCGTTTGCTAAGATGGGGATCCATCCAGAATGCACAAGCAGCCCCTGCAGAATTCAGTCACCTACAGGGAAGGGAAGGTGGCTCAGTGGTCCAGCTCAGGATTAATTATTGGTGTTTATAAATTGCCATCATGAGTGCTCACACACTCACACACTCGTAGGCTGGGGAAGGATGCTGGCTCATAGAAGTGTCAGCAAGTTCCTGCTGTCACTTCCTCCCTGCTGTCTCTTCATCTTTCTCTTTGTGTCTTCAAGATTAACTCCTGAATAAGTTTCATAGAGGCTATACTTTTGTGGCAACTTGGCTTGGTTTGCTGTTCGCCCATCTTTGTGCATCACTTATGAATCCCTAGGTGTACACAAAAAAAACTGCTTGGAGGGTACCAGTGGATCATTGATTGCAGGGATGGACATCTCTGCAGGAAGCACAGACCAGGCACACCTGTGAAGCCTGAGCATCCCTGTCCATGTCAGAAAGCTGTGGAGGTGGCTCATCCCCAATAATGCCTGCACTGCTCGTCTGGGTGTGAGCATCGCGTTGTGGCGATGCAGACGGAAGGTGTAGCTGGGAGAAGACCATCTTCCTCTCTTTTGTCTCAGTCAAGAAACAGCCCAGCCATGAAATGAAGCTCTGCATGCCTGATTGCCCAGGAGAAGGATGCAGCCCTGGGAGGCCAGCACAGCCAGCAGCAGTGGCCTTGCATCGTGGCTGGATTCAATCCGGGGTGGAGAACCCAGAAAAGTGCACAGGCACATGTGGAGCAATGACTCACAAGTAATTTGCTTTGTCTCCTCTAATGGGCAGAGATGATCTGTAGGGCCTCTGCCTCCCACTCTGGTCTCTAACTGAGTCAGAAAGCTGACTATATCAGCCTCCTGCAAGCTGTATCACGGGGGAGTGATGACAGCCATCTTCATGATAGTTGAATTCTTCTCAGAGCCATGGTAACAACGCTCCCAATTAAGGGACACAACAAATGAGCAGTCTCTCCCTCCCACTCTTTCATATGCATACACACACACACACAGAAAGCCCAGAAATGGATGATGCAGCACTTCTCCTGACCTGAAGGATACACCAGCTCCAGGGAGGGAGAACATACATGTGGGCAGCCCCCAGCCTCCTCCCTGCCGTGGTGTCTGTGGGGTTTCCCAGAGCCACATGGCAGCAGGACTGCACCAGCAGGACTGTATTTCCACAGGACACATCAGACCGAGTTTTGGCAGTGAGGGTGCACCAAACTGTAAAATTCAGCATCCTTGTCCTTAAAATTTCCCATTCCTTCATCTGCAAGGTGCTCAAAATATGTCTGGGAAATGATTGTAGGTGTCATCACTGAAGGGGCTGAGTTTTTTTCTTTAACTTCCAGATAAGGAGAATCACTTCTTTCCTGATGAAAGTGAGCCAGGCTCAGTTTTTTCTTATGCCTCCAGAGCACAGAGTTTAGTCTGATCAGATCCTGCAGGGCATTTTAAAGTGTTTTCTCTCTCCTTCCTAGTTAACATTTCTTAGTATTGTTTCTACCATGATGCAACCAGGCTCTGCCCTGGCTGAAAAATGCTGCACTAGATGACAACACACACAAACTTCTTCCTCCAGTGCAGACTCCATGATCTGAGACCCTCTCAGGTGCTTAAACTTCTGTACATTCACACAGGAGTTCAATGAATACCTCACAAGCCTTCTTCACTTCAGTCCCACGTAATTGTCAGACAAATATAAACTTTTAACTTTACACACTGAACGCAGGTTAGGCCTTGCTTTTAGACTTTTCCACACAGCAAATTCCCCTTGCCCATTTTGAGCATCCTCATATGTACCTTGTCCCTTCCTAGGGTGAATAATTAATTTCACCAGCAGGCTTCTGCCTGTTTATGCCATACATCCCATTTGAAGTTAATTAGCCGTATTAAAGTTTTTGAGCTAAAAATAAAACATCCCCAAAGATGTTATCTATGCCCTTAAAAACAGTATTTGTGCTGGCATGCACAAATTCTCCCTTTTATATCAAGAGTAGCCACCGGGCTCATTTCCTCTCTCATAGTTCTTGCCTTCCCCCAGATTTGCATCCCTGCAGGAGCCCAGGGGCTGTTTAACATACAGCAGCTCCCCTCAGCCAGGACCTTGTTGCAGCAGAGCACTGAACACCCACTCAACTCCTCAAGTTCTTGTTCCAATGAAGCCGTGTAGGAAAGTGGTTTCCTGGGGGAGAATGTAACTTAATGCTGTAGAGTCAGTTTTGCAGTAAAAGCAATCACTGATAATACTTGAGGGGTTTTTTCCCCCCTATTTAAAAAAAAAAAGCACCAAAACTGTTATTTAGAACTGCTGCGAAAATAAAACTGTCCTCCTAAGTTCTCACATTTAAAAAGAACCCTGTATGTTAATTTTCTATGAAGGTGCAGCACGTTCTTACCATTACTAATGAAAATATTATAAATAATTTGTGTTACCATTCAAAACCTAAAGTATCCAGCATTTCAACATTGACTACTGTGGTACATGGAGATCCTAAGATGTTCTCAATCCTAAATGTTAGGGAAAAAAATCCAGATATATATACCGAAATATATATATATATTTCCAGATAATATACTGAAACTAGCTTGTGGATGACACATAAATAATTTGAGATTGTTGCTTTAGCCTTACAAATTTGGGTAGGATTTTTCAAAATGTAAATGATGTCTGCTGTATGAAAGGCCATTCTGCAACAGACCAGAAGTCCATTTAGTTCTGTCTCCAATAGCTGCTTTTTCCAAGGGAAGTGGAAGAGCAGGACAAGGACATGTGATATCCTTCTCTCATATCCTTCCAGTCTCCAACTGTTTTCAAGTAGAGACAGTTGCTGTGTTGGAAGTGGTTTCTGTTTAATTAGTAGCACACAGTGAATTTATTTCATATGTGTTTGTCCAGTCTTGCCTTGAACCTGTGTCAGCCTTTGAAATGACAAGCTAACCCCAACAAATAAGCAGGCTTTCTATTTTTTTTCTTTTTCTTCTTCTTTCTTCTTTTTGTTTTGTTTATGTGCTCAACTGTTTTAAGGAAAGTTGAGACCTAACAAGAGAAGTGCGTAGTCAGGGCTTTGAGGACTCCATGTACTGTGAGCTGGAGACACAATAGATCAGGGAACTAACCTTTCACATCAAGGCATAAGCCAGCTTCTGACCAGGGAAGTTCAGAAGGAAACTGGACTTGCAATTTATCCATAACCCAGTACTGTCCTGCTTCTTGCAGATTTATTTGAGGCATTTGGAGCTGGTCGCCATCTGAGGCAGATGACCAGATTGCACAGACCTTAAATAGGAAAGTTTCTGCGCTCCCGTTTAAACAGTTTGTTTTATTAATTAAGTGAAGAAATATGCAGATTTCACAAATGGTTGGTTTCCTTCCAGAACTAAACTTCTGCCATTCAGACAAGTAAGTGCTTTATCCATTTACTTAAAGTATGTTCCCTCTCTTATTAATCTCTGGCAGGGAAGTGTACATCTCTTCCCATGCTTGCTCCTTTTTCTGTATGTTTTCAAGCTTTCTGCAACCCTGCTGGCAGTTTGTAAGAATAGAAGCCCTGATAAAGCATTTTTAAATGCTACTATCCTGTTTGGCTGCTCTGTGTCCCTCCTCACCCTCTTTTTTTCCTTCTTGGGAACCAGGAACTGTCCTGGCTCCAGTCACTGCCTGGCAATACTGGGACTAATTTAAACTTGCCACTGGAAACACTTGGACAGTTTTGGGTGGAAAGCTGGGATAAATGCCTGTACCCTGCCTCTCCTCAGTGGTCTGACAACCATCTGCCTGATTCGGTGTGGAGCAGCGGAGCACGGGAGTTTGGGGAGCAGATTGTCACTGGGAATGCCTGTGGATGCAGGTTCCCACTGTGGGGTCTCAGGGGTAAAATATTTTGAGGTGCCACAGCTCATCCAGAGACCAACAGAAGGTGCAGAAGCTCCTCAGCCACTGAGTGTCTCGAGGTGGGCACTAAAAGCGTAGAAAGCATCAAAAATGAAGGCATTTTAACAGATCTGCTACTTAATTATCTCTCAATCGGCAGTACTAAAACTCATCTGCTCCACCAGGTTGCTGTAAAGGTTAAATAGTGTCATTATTAAAGTGCTTTAAAAAGGTAATTAATCAGCATTTTTATTTTTAGAGCCAAAGTTAACCATTTAAAAGATGTATCTCACTTTCCTGGCACTTGCCTACCATTTACGCTTTGAGAATATCCATTTCTCAGGACTCTTGCTTTTTTAGCTACATCAGAAAGTCTCATTTAATGCATGCCATATCGTAATAATTACATTTTTGAGTCATTTAACACACTACATATCTGCCAAACTCTCTCCCTGGCCTACTCTTAAATGCAATTGAATTCAGATTGAAGCAGTGACCACACTAAAGCACTTTTGTTTGGAGCAATTTCTCTTCCATTTTCACATTTTCACATTCTCTGGCAATGGCCAGAGAGGCTGCTGAGCTAAGCAAAAAAAAAAATCACAATTTCTGCTCTTGTGGGACATTCCAATATTTTAGGGTTTTTTACTTTCCAATCAAAGGACATTCTAAGTAACAGAATTTTCTGTGGCATAAAAATTCTCCTAAATTCTGCCATCATTTCAGAGAGCGCAGTTGAATTATTTAGTTTTGGGGAAATACCAGGTGGTGTAATGCTAGGAGGGAGCCAGGGGTCTCAGGGAAGTTGTAGTACACCCATAAGAAAAGCTGGGAACATGAATTACACCTCCTTTGAGGCACTTGGACTTCAGACCTGAGCACAAAACGAAATGTCTCCCTTGCTTCAAAAGAAAAGTGAAACACATTGATTTGGTACGAACAGCGATGCAATATTTCACTTTGATGGCTTAAAGAAAGAGCAAATGTTTTGGTCTAAGTAGAAAATTCCCTTTGGATACTTTCACATTTCTGTAAAATCATTTTTTCTTACAGCAAAAGGACAAACATTTAATGGAAAATCCCCATCAATCAATCTAACAAAAAGTTTTAGTGACTGCCAGCACAGAACAACACAGGAGGCTCTCCCAGCAGCAGTCAAGAACTTTAGCCCTTAACCCTTAATTTTATTCTCTACAGTGTTTTTAGCTGAAAGTTATTGTTTAGGAAAAACTTCTGTTTTCCTAGGCATCCATTATTTCTTTTCAGCTGAGTGCTGAACAGTGAAACTGTGCAGAATCTCTGCCATACAGGAAACAGCAAAAGCTACAGACTTGAAGTTGCCTTGTCTTAAAAAGAGCCTTGAATTTGACCCATACGCATCTTGTGGAGCTCACTCAGCAACAGGAGGATTTCAGCTATAGCAAAAAGCATTGATTTGCATAAGTAACTCAAAACTAATTGAAGTTCGTAAAATCCTATTGGCTTCTTACGGATATTTTACGGATGTTTCAAAACCCATCAAGCAGAAATCCAAATATTCCTCCTTTCAAGCACTCCAAACCTGGGATAAGAAGAGTTTCCACGATGTGTTGTAGGAGCTGTGTAATCAGGACTTTGACCTCATTCAGCTCTGTGGGTCGGGGTCTCGGGCCAGGCTGGGTTTCCCTCAGTGCACCAGCTCCCAACTTTTTGGGGAAGAGGCAAAGTGAGTTGACAACTATTGATTCTAGAATGACATGATGGGAAATAAACTGGCATCACGGCTCCGAGGGTACAATGAGCACTCTATAATTCCCAGAGTCACTACGGCAATCTGTTTTCTGGTTTTGGCTAGGAATTACCATTTTGAAATATGAATTTCCAAGCATATTTCTCTCTTAATTCTTCACAAGTGAATGCTTTTTGCAAGAAGATCAGTTGTTCATATATATGTAGAAAAAAGATCTATTTACCATAGAACATTTTTAAAAAAGAAAGATGTTCAACAGGCCTGCTTTTGATATGACAATAATTTCATTGTGCTTAAAGTAAACAGTCTTCAGACTGGTGCCTTCACTGTGCCAGCCTGAGCTTTTCCCCATAAATAGGCAACATTCCACAGTAAAAATGATGGAACAAGTGATGACATCCTTTCTTGGAGGAGAAGAGTGTGGGTGTTTATTAGCAGTCTGTGTGTGAATTCAGCAATGATATTCTCCGTGTTTGCTATTAGCAAAACTCATAATGGAGCTGCTCAGGCTGCTCCAGCTCCCAACATGAGCAATTCCCACGCCAGGCTGCGATGGAGGCAAAGGTCCATGTGGGTCAAGGGCAGGCAGTGGGGGCATCTCTCTGTGGGAGAAGGCACAGAGAAAGAGCTTGGCAGGGATGTGGGATATCAGAGCAGGGAAAAGGCGGCAGAGCATGAAATAAGAGCACAAAAGAGACTCTCACGCTCAAAATCTCACACTTGCCAGATCTGTGTAGTAACCAGTCACTCTCATACTCCCATTTATTTTCTTTAGAGGTGACTGAGAACATAAGCAGAGGTGAAGGTCAGCACTTAAGGTATAAACAATCTCTGCCCTCCAGGTCTCAGAGGGTAAGAGGCCAGACACATCAGCTGTGTGCAGAGAAGCTGCTCCTTTAGCAGCCACAGAGATGCACTGATTCACACCACTTCATCTCCTGAAAGCTAATTTCTTGCTGGAGAATATGAAAAGTCTTATTCCTCACAGGATGAGGGATGGGGAACAAACACCTTGTTCACAGGGCAGTGAGGGCAGCCCAGTTAACTTTCACTTAGGCTTGGTCAGAAGTGCTGTTAAATGTCTTTCCAAACAGCCAGATGGAACATGGTCTCTGCTACGCCCATCTTCTAAATTCACTAAAACTAGTGCTGTTTCACATGGCAAGAGGAGCAATATTCAGGCAGACCTGAAATCTCTCCATTTAGATTCTGCTGAAAAGGCCAGACATCCCTCCAGCTGCCTGTCTGGGTCCAGTCACATCACTGTTCCATCATACTGCTTCATGGTAATTTTTCAGCTTTCACTTTCCCAGTCCTCAAAACTGAAATCACTGTAACAACACCAGGTGACCGTCTCTAGGTCTCTATTTCCAACAGTCTCTAAACCTCTATGCCCAAGAGCCTCAGCTAAACAACTGCTCATGACATTCACATCCCCTCTTTAGGTTTCTTCAGGTTTTTTTCCTGTTGAAGTACGGCAAGGCAATGTTCAGATACGCATCCTGCCCAGCGGGGACTGGGAGGAGGGGAGATTTAGCACAACTCTGCCCACAAGTTAAGACACAAATACGACAAAAATACAGCTCAACTATCTCAACCTAGTGTCCTACAACCAGTCTCTGTTTAAAATGCTTCGTAGTAGGAAACCATCCCTCTGCTTGACACATTTTGACAGAGCCAGGTTTTGGGCATTTGGGAGGGTTTGGGAGGGTTGGGATTTTGGGAGGTTTGGGCACAGGGTTAGGGTCCAAGCCAGGTGGGCAGGCTGACCTCATTTCCACCCACGTTTGTGCCCAGACCTGTGGGCTCAACCACTTTGTTGCTCTTTTTGGGTTTGTTTTTTTCTAATAATGGAAAAAAAATATTTTAGAAAGTTGTATTACCTTGTGTAAGAATAGCGAGCAGAGCTGAGACCCAAGTTGGCACCATCCTTCTCCAGGCACCCATCCTTGGTGCTCCCCTTGGGGAGGCAGCAGTGCCAGGCTTTGCCTCCATCTCCAGCCTCCAGCTCTGCCGTCGTGCCAGGCCACAGCAGATGTTCCACATGTGTTTTATTCACTGCCTTCTTTTTAGCACACTACACGTTTTCTAAGGATTATACTCATCTGGACAAGTATCATGTTTCTCCACTTTGTGACTCCACTCTTGTACTTATCGAGGATGGGTTTTTTTAAGCTGAGGAGGAGCAGCTGCCTTCTGGTAACACCGGCCACGTGCCAGACCATCCCCAGTACCCATTCCTCCTCACTACCAACCTGTCTCAAGTGTTTTGGAGAGGTGGAATTCCTCACAACCCTCTCCTCTGTCCTGCTCCCCGCTTGTTAACTAGGCTACCTCAGGGCAGTAGAAGCATAAGATACTCAAGTGGGAAGCAACTGGTACATCTGCCCTGCATTTAGCTGGCAGAATGCACGAGCAGGTGTTTGTCACAGCCCTTGTAATCCCATGGTTCCCTCCCCAACAACCTGCCCACAGCCAGCATACAATCTCTGAACAGCCCTCTCTAATACTTATATAATGATTCTGCAAAGTACTGAATTTTACCAAGTCCCCAGAATGTAATTTTCTGAATAAAAACTCAGTCTTAAAAAAAAAAAAAAAGGCAAACTTAGGTATTTACTGCCAAAATCTGATTATCGTGTTTTCATGAGATTTTCACCACTATTGACAACTGAACTGGGCTGATTATCACACCTGGAAGCAGAGTCAACCCCAGACTCAGCTGACCATATCACCTTGAAGCATTTTCTTTTTCTTTAGGATATTTTCCTTATAACACTAAAATCCTACTTCCAACATCAACATCCCTGTTGTTGCAGTTGCTCCCAGAGCCTCCTTTTCCAGCTGGAGAGCTGATGTTTCCTGAAGCACAACACTGTGCACACTCCAGCTCGCTCGTTAAAATTTACAGTTTCCTCTTCCGCTGCCCTGGGCCACTGCACAATATAAACAATAGCTGTGTCTTGAAAACCATCCAAAACAAACGGGTCTCACTGCCTGTGCTGCTCTCAGATCTGTAAAGAGAGCTTACTGTGTGCACAGTTGGTTTAATCCTGTGAATAGTCTGGAAAGTATGATATAATGCTCATTTCTTACCAATTAGTTCTTTGCTGGAGTCTTGCTAAATAAAACTTACCCCCGGCTTACTCTCTGTAGCCTACAGAATAGCTGAGCTGTATTCCTAGAACTTGCTGCTTTTTTTTTCCCCCCACAGTAAAATTAATCATCTATAACAAGGAAAGATGCAAAAAAGAAAAAAAAAAAAAAAAGAAAAAAAGGAAAAGCAAATAATCCCCCTCCATCATTATGAGCTGGCAATGCAGTGGTAATAAGCAGCTAGAGCTGGAGTCAATATTTGCCAATACTCTGAACATTCAGAGGCATGGTGTGCACCTGGGATTTTCACTAATATTTCCTGGATACTCGGATTTTTATTTTTGCCTCCAGCACAGTTTCCTGCTGTCTGAGTAAACTCCTCAGAGATGCTGTTTTTGCAATCTCCTGTGTTTTATAATTCAATGGCAGTTTATCACTCCTTTGAGTAATCCACAGTGGAATTTACTGCAATCTTCTGCTACAGGGTTGTCAGGTGTGGGATCTTCCCTCCACCTCAGAGCAGCTGGGTTTGCTGACCTTGTCGTGGCAGAATCTCGGGTCAGAGTGGAGGGATCTCAGTAAGAGATTAATGCCCCCACAAAAGGGCAGACTGTAATTCAAAGGAGTTGACCTAAGAGGATAATCTGAAAAAACAAGTCAGCTCAGGTTAAAGACTTACATTTTTTTCCTCAAATCACTCTAGGTCATACATAGTCAACAAGATTTATTTTGAGGTTGTCACCTGAGGTTTTCTCCTTCTCATCTGTTTTTTTCTGGATGAGATTCCTTTGTACAGGAAGCAGACTACATAAGGGCTTTTTAATGTGTACTATCACATTTTTCTGTATTTCCATCACTCTATGAGATTACCTTGTTCTTCTATGAAACATCTTTATCTACCTCTGTATCAGCAAAGCCTTGTAATTTCCTTAATATCCCTTTGTTGGTACCAAGGTAACCTAGGTAACAAGACATTGAACTTTGCTTCCCAAAAGAGTCCTCGAGGACTGATCTCTCCCAGTCTAAAAATTTCCAAGAATTTATTTGATCAGATAAAGGAAAATCCCACTGGGACTGCTATATAGCATCAAAAAGCAAGGAATATGGGATTAATTATTCTGGTTATTTTAACTGAGAAAGTTGAGTACCAGTCACAAGAGCAGCCTTTGGACTACGGAGTAATAATCCCAGTCAATGTGGATGATTCTCCTCTAATTACAAGGTTGTTACATGCCTTCTAGTATCTGCCTTGTGTTACACATAAACCTTCAGCACAAATAATAACTTCTTATGTGGTACCATAGAAAAAGAACAAAAAAGACAAATTACATCTACTTTTTTGGTTGCCTAAAAGTTCAATTATCTGATCAAAGCCAAAAGTGAGCCAAGTCAGATGTGAACTATTTTCAGTGGAAGTAAATTGAATTTTATCATTTCATCTTCATGTGTTTAAGTATTGGCCAAGAAGGCCAATGGCACCTGGCCTGTATCAGCAGTAGTGTGGCCAGCAGGAGCAGGGCAGTGACTGTCCCTCTGCACTGGGCACTGGTGAGGCCACACCTTGCATTCTGTGGCAGTTCTGGGCCCCTCAATTCAGGAAGGGCATTGAGGTGCTGGAGCATGTCCAGAGAAGGGAACGGAGCTGGGGAAGGGTCTGAAGCACAGACCTGGGAAGGAGCAGTTGAAGGAACTGGGGGTGTTCAGTCTGGAGAAAAGGAGGATCAGGGGTGACCTTATTGCTCTCTCCAACTCCCTGAGAGAAGGATGCAGCCAGGTGGGGTTGCTCTCTTCTTCCAGATAACAAGTGATAGGACATGAGAAAACGGCCTCAAGTTGCACCAAGGGAGGTTTAGATTGGATATTAGGAAGAATTTCTTCACCCAAAGGGCTGTCAAGCACTGAAGCAGGTTCCCCAGGGAAGTGGTGGAGGCACCATCCCTGGAGGTATTTAAAAGATGTGCAGATGTGGCACTTAGGGACATAGTTTAGAGGTGGAATTGGCCATGCTGGGTTACCTGTTGGACTAGATGATCTTAAAGGTCATCTTTCTAACCTAAATGATTCTATGATTCTATCCTTGTAAAATTTGTTGTCTAATATTTCATGCCACTGGGCTCAGACTAATGGGCCTGTAGTTGCTTAAGCCACTTTTTCCCCTTCTAGCAGCACAGACATTGTGGTAGTACATTTACCATTTGCTACCCATATGGCACAAGCTGTCCACTTGCTGGTTTCACCTGGAAACTTCTTCAGCTTCCATGTTTAAGATGAATAATGGTCAGGGCATTTGATCCAGGTTCATCAACCTCCATGAGTTTTAATTTCACTTTGAGAAGAGCAAGTTTCGTTTCCTTACACTCATTCCACCAATTTGTGGTTCCACCACCACCATCTGTGCTCAGACTTACTGAAATGGAAACCAGGTTCTTTCTGAAAGTTAAAGCATTCATATAAGTGTAGGACCATAACATCCTCCGGGGAAAAATGGCCCCATTTGTTTTTCCCTTAACTGGTTTCCAGAATCCCAGATGCTGTTTGGCTATTCTGATACTTTGTGATCATTGAGATACAGTTTTCTTTAGAGATCGCTACTTTCCTCTATTCCTGCAGGGTTTTCTCTTTCTACAGATCTTTCCTCAGGGATTATCCAACCATGGGCTTCCAAGAACCACTTTTTTTTCCCCTTCCTTTGCATACAAGTTCCAACTTTTTTTTCATTTCTGTAAACAGGAGAATACAGTGGAGGTGTTTCTAAAGAGTTCTTGCAAGGACTGGTCCCTGGACTCAGGGTTTTGTGTAGTTTTTTCAGTCTGGAATGAAAGAACACCTTGATCTCCAAAACATGCAGCTCAAGGGAGAGTAAAGTCATAGTAATGAAAAGGAAGAGGAAATAACCTGATAGAATTACTGTAGTCCTTAGATGTATAAGCAGAATAAATGTAGGGATTTTATATTAAGTTTATATTTGGCACTGATGAAACTGCTACTGAATCTAGTTGTGCTAGACAATATACTGAAAGTATCTGAATGCAGGAAAATCTGATAATTTCAAGAATGATACAGGACTCTGAGTTTTTTCTTTTTTGTGACTGATTTAGGGTAGAGCCAAGCTGTGGAACATGTAGCTTCAGTATCTGAGAGGAATGCAAAGCCACAGCTCTGAGATTTTGGCATACTGTGTCTGCTGGTGGCAACAGGCTATGACAGAGGAGGGGTTTGGGCATGGAATAATACTTCATCTTTCTTCTTTCTGCCTTGCCCAGCTTTCTCAAGCCTTTATGCACATTTGCCTCTATCCTCGTCTGCAAAGCAAGAATTCTGTTTGGCTGAGCCCATCTGTTTGTGAGATGCTGTCTCCTGCGTGTCCACCTCACTCTCTGCAGTGGTCTCCCTTTCCCGAGGAGAACCATTTCCCGTCTGATCTCCAAAGGATCTCTGCCCATCCAGGTAAATGCCTCTGCTGACCATAACATATCTCACTTGATGCTACTGCAGCCTGCCGCATGGAGGGATAATTCACCATCCTGCACTCTTTACAAGATTTAGAAGTTCAGATTTTCACTCTTTCAAAAAAAGAAAACAGTGTCAGTTGCTAGTAACAATCTTTTAAAAGGCAGAGGTCCTCCAAGGATTCTGCGTGCGCCAGGAGTTTTAGTGTTCGGAGATGCAATGAGGCAGCTCCATTGATCATCACATAACCCATTAAATCATTTATTGTTGAAGTCTCTCTACAAAATCCCTTTTAAAAAACAGAGAATATTTTGTATTATTTATTACAAAATCCTCTTCTGCCAGCAGTGAGACTTGCTTCATACAGAACTTCAATAATGGTAAACTAACTGATTTACTGCAAAGTAACTGATTTACTGGAATACCTCTTACATTTTTAATAGCTCTGTCTGTATGCCTGCTGTTATTTGCACCAAGCAAAAGCGGCATATGAAATAAAGGACAGATGTTCTGAAAGTTGAAATAGAGCGCCATAGTTTTAATGAACAGCTACCTGTCTGAGACCTCTGCTGGAAAAAAAAATCCCATTTCTAGGTGGCTCCTGAAGAATAGGATTTAAATATGTTAGAAAGTATTTTAGACCCCACTGATGTCATGGCCCTTTTGAAAGGCAGAACCCTGACTGAGGATAAACAGGGATCTTTTCCAACAGAACATGGATTTATCTAGACTCAGAGATTAATTTTGTTCTACCAAAGATCAACTCTGAGAATCCATTTTGGACAACACATTTTGGTTTTGTGCTCTAATGCACCAACAAGAGTAGTCAATTTTCTCCTCATAAAGTGGACACTTATTCCAGAGGGTTGGAATAAGAACATACTTAGTCTGTTCACAGCAGAGAACTGCTGACCAT
This sequence comes from Struthidea cinerea, assembly GCA_013397865.1. Lineage (NCBI taxonomy): Eukaryota > Metazoa > Chordata > Aves > Passeriformes > Corcoracidae > Struthidea > Struthidea cinerea. The sequence goes on along the minus strand of VZTI01005851.1, from coordinate 330,090 downwards.
CTTAATTTCCAGAATCACAGAATAAATTAAGTTGGAAAAGACTTCTGAGATCATCATCAATTCCAACCTAATTTAAAGTAACTACCAAGCAGCAGAAGTTTAAATTTAAATAGGTGTATAGAAGAAAGTAGAGTGTCAATACTATGTGGTACAAAGGTGCAGCAGGTCAAATTCAACCTAAGTGCCTCTCCTCTGACCCTCCTAGCTCAGTACAAATTTGGCTTGATGTACTGAAAGTGATGGGAATCAGCTGCAGGCTGGTTGCAGGGATTACTGTTTATTCATGGCTCACACAATCTGCACAGAGAAATGGAAGCAGTTAATGCTACCTGGTTCCTTGAAATTCAAAGCATTAAAATTCCAAATGTGGCAGGTTTTGAATGTGTCCAGCAAGAATAAACAACAGATTGTTTCTCCTGAGAGCTGGTAGTGTAGTGAGCAATACACGAAGGACAGGCACAACCCAGCCTGATTTAAAGGGTCACACAATTGAATTGGGTGGGATTTTCCCCCCTCTTAATCCCCTGCAAAGCTTACAGACAATGCTGCTTTAGGTACCTAAGAGTTTTGGACATAAAGCCCCATGAAAACAGTATCTCCTTAAACTGTTTTGTCTCAGCTGCATATAAACCCTCTTTCTAACCCCATTCAGTTCCACGCATGACACACGGATTTCAATTCAAGCAGCTTAATCTCATTTTAGAAAGTAAGTCCAGGCAAGCATGGCAGAGAGCTGTCAGAAGGGTGGATACTTCTCTTTGCATTTTGATATAAGCCTGTTCTTGTGACATGCAATTGCACATGAAGATTTTGCTTCACAGGGATATGCTCTACCATGCTGCTGATGCAAAGAAGGTTTGTGGAAGCAGGTTTCATGTTACCCAGTAATCTACATGAGGCATTACATCCCATTCTTGTAGCTGCCCAGGCTGGTAAACTAATGAGTAGGGAAGGAAAATGAAGGGGAAGACACGAGGGCACTAGTTTATTCACTACCTGACTTAAAACTCGGAGTTAGAGGCTTGTAAATGACATTGAATAGGATCCCTTTCTGCAAGAGGTAAGCCCAGAGTTTTAGACAAGAGGAAAAACACACATGGTTATAGACAGACAGGGAGATATTTTTTGCTAGGAGAGTGATGAAATAGTGGAACTTGTCGCCCAACAAGGTGGCAAATGCCCCACCCCTGGAAACATTCAAGGCTGGGCTGGACAGGGCTCTGAGCAACCTGATTTAGTTGAAGAGGCCCCTGCTCATTGGAAGGGGGTTGGACTATATGGCCTTTAAAGGTGCCTTCCAACCCAAACATTCCATGAATCCATGGTTCTATGAAAGCACAAGGAAAAAGGCAGTGAATACCAGTCAGTCTGCTAGCAGAACATCCACAGATGAGCCACCTCAGCTTTTCATTTAGCTCACAAAATGAAAGCAAAATCCTTTTCCCTCCCAGTACTCTGTGGGAATACCGTAATCACATATAAAAAATGGGAATCAGGACTCCATGCTTCCCACCAGCCATCCAAAGAAATCAACTCAATGTGGCTAACAAGTCACACTTAGATATGAATGAATTTCCAGCCAAATGCAAACCTGACAGTTCCATTATAAAATATGTCAAGGCCTTCCAGGAGTGATTAGCCCCATAGCATTGAATAAGGTTACTAGAGGCGTGACTGACTAATTGGCAATGCAGCATTAATTTTTAAATGACAAACAGCATCTTACTGATGTGGGTTGCTGAAAGGACAAACTATAGCACTTGGTAACTGGTGGCACATGTGTCTAAAGGGCTCATCTCTATCTTGAGAAACAAGACTCTAAAGGGTTGGATAGCTGCCTGGCAAAAATCACAACCTAAAAAGTTATTGGGGCTAAAGCCTCCTTTTTGTCCCTAGATGAAGGACTGCTGGCTGGCAACATGGTTGATAAAGTTAAGACACTTTTAATTAGCAAAAAAATAGATACATTGATTTTTATGGAAAATAGTATTTCCAGATGCTGTAGAGACATTTTATTGGTCCTGACCCAAAGGAAGCTGAATCAGGGAGATTGGTCACAGACATGGCTGCTGTGGAAATGTGGTAGCTGTTTCCAAACATCACGAAAAATAAGGTGACTGGAAGTACTCAGCAAGGATTTCTGAAGAGAAAATCATGACTGACCAACTTGATAGCCTTGAATGGCTCAGCGGATAAAGGGAGAGCATTGGATATTGGGTATCTTGAGTTGAATAAGGCTTTCAACATTGATTGCTGTAACATCCCCTTTTCCAAACTGATTAAGTGTGGACTAGGGAAGTGGACAAAGAGGTGGACTGAGAACTGGCCAAACTGCCAGGCTCAAAGGGCCATAATCAGCAGCATGAAGTCAGCTGGAATTGAGTCACTAGTGGTGTGCCCCAGGGATCTACAGTAGGGCCAATACTGTTTGTCATCCTCATTAATGATCCAGATGATGGGAGTGTTCCCTCAGCAAGTTCGCAAACGCATCAGCAGGTGGTGAACAACTGATTGTGCCTCGCTTGCTTGGTTTTTTCTTGAATTTTATTTCTCTCTTTATTAGCTCCCTTTTCATTACAATTACTATTAGTGATATTATATTTTACTGTATTTCAATTATTGAACTGTTCTTACCTCAAGCCAGAGGTTTTGTCTTTTTCTGATTCCTCTTGCCATCCCACTGTGGGAGATGCTCATGCCACAGAAAGAACTTGGTGTTGCAGTACACCCAAGAAAAGACAAGTATATGTATTTTGCAATGATAAAACATGTTTTAATACATATTACTCATCAATGTACAGATATTTCTGTGTGAGAGTGGTGGTAATTGAATTTCTCCATTCAGCTGGAGGGACACATGTCAATTAATTCATGTTCCTGTAGCACCGCAGGAATTATTCTCATATTTTATATTTTTAAAATATTTAAATGTGGAGTGCTCATTAGCTCATTTAAAGTACTTGTTTCATACAGTCATAACTGCAAATATTCATTCTTGTCAACATAAGTTTCAGAAAGTGTAACCCTTTAATACTTTGAAATAAGTGCCCTATAAACTAGAACTGAACTTGCAGTAACTGCTGGAATAAAGTTCTTTGCAAAATCTTATTTGTCTTGTTGCTGGTCATGGGCATGGAGCAGATGGATTAAGTTTATTTATTATAAGTAGCACATAGTAATTTTTCTGGTCTGCTTTCTGGGTTGCCTTCTTTCAAGTATATAGTGCTCCAGCTGTGTGATGTGCACACAACTAGTGTTTGTAGTTAAAAATTGGAGTAAATGCGTACTCAAAGTCAAAGCTGGTTTTATAGCAAAATTGCAGGGTAAAGCTATTTATATGGCACATGGACCAGACACATTAGGACATGTTTAATTTTTCTTAAGCATTTTCTAAATTCTTCATTTATGAATCAGAGTATTTCTTTTGGGAATGCTCACAACAGTATTTTCATCTTTCACTATTAAGGCATTGAATTGTATTTTTAAATAAAAACCCTGTTGATATAATTTGTTATCACAAGATAGATATAGATATAGACATAGATATAGATATAGATATAGATACAGATATAGATGACATAGATATGGATATAGATACAGATATACATATAGATAGATATTGATATGGATGTAGATACAAAACAGTTCTTACAAACTACTTTATAGGTTTGTTGTTGGAGTGCATCCAGGTCACCAGGGATGGACTGAGAGAGGATTGTGTGTTTATGGACAGACTGGGCCTATGAGAAGTGTTAATTGTAGTTTGTGGCCTTATAGGGCATTGTTTGCCTATTACCATAATAGGTAAAATCTGTGCAATGCCCCAGGTGATTGGGGGACACTGTGGTGAACATCTTTGCTGTTTGTATGATGTTATATCCTGTTGGGTGCTGGGATTTAGGGAATTCTGACTGCGCAATAAACGGCTTTGCCTTTCTCCATCTTATGTGCAAAGTCCTTGCCCACGCATCATTACTGCAGTTTGTCTCCTACATCTCTGAAGAAAAGGAAGTTTCTAAATACCTTTTGAAAGTGGAACTTAGATATTAAACACTTTGATAAGTTACAGCCAGGCTCAGAACCAGATCTAGTCAAAAGATGAAGATTGTATGTATTCAAACCAAAGACTGACTTGAATACACACAAACTTTTTTTTTCTCTGGTTTATCAGAATATTTTGTTCCATGATCTGGCCTTTCTAATGTAAATTATTTTGATCAACATATTCCAGAAAGAGCAAACACATGTACAGTGGAACCTGCAATAAGACTTCAGGGTGTAAAGGTGTGATCCCAAGCTCCCAAGTCACTTCAGCAGGACTTTATGCATTATAGAGAGTGTATGATATTATTACATATGCTGAGACTTTTGAGTATTGCATAAAACAAAACAGAAAAAAAAAAGGAATTTAAATATTAATAAGAGTCCCATTTACTACAATGTCAAAGATATATGAGAAATAAAAATTGAAATACCTGGAAAAAATATGTTAAAACACTGTGACTGAAAAGAACAAAACAAAACATAGCAAAGCAAAAAAGGAAATAAATAATGGATGAATTAGTGGTTCCTCTTGCATTGTTAAAAACACAACAGAGGTTCAAATGACATTAAAACAGAACCAAACATAAAAGCTTCTTTTTGGAAGAAGAAGTGTCAACATTCTCAGAATCCATCTTTAATTCAGCAAAAACATAAAAAGGAAAAAAAAACAACAAAAATTGATTTGGAAGTCTGCTTTTTTTCCGTTTGGGTTGACTTTTTATCAAGTTAATAAGCTTGTGGACCTAAAGAAATTATCCTTGTTCACCTAGGGGTTGAAATAGGTGTGTAAACACTATATAAACAGAAAGTTAAGCAAATACATAGAAAATATTTGCAAAAAAATTTGGAATTATTTAAAAGCTATTCATCCCGCATGCAGTCCCATGGTAATGTTAACATTTTTCAGTATGTCTGGTGATTTCCAGAGTGACATCTGCTCAGACAGTGACTGATCTCCCTCAGCCCTCCGCTTTCACTTTATTTTATTCTCATAGCAGAGTCGAGGGGTCTGTTACTGCTTTTATTAAGGTCTCTGGGAGTTTTGCCATCTCCTCAGGCCTCACTTTGATAAGAAAAAATTGTGCTCATGCTGCTGAAATCCAAACCATAAGCAATTTCCAATGTGATCTTTTCCACACAGTAATTTCTCTACCTGGGCACAAGAACAAATGTAGGAACATATAATCCAGTCTCTGTTCTCACTTGTGAATACTTGTGTGACAAATCCCATTAAAAACAATTGATATATCTAAACCAGGACTTTTTCTCATCACCATTATTTCTGTGACAGGGAAGTTTATTGGTCAGACTGACAATTGGAGTGAACATTAGACTTTATTGTCCTTCTGGAAATGAGCAAGGTCTGGGAAGGGGCAGCACTTCAGCCTTTCCTCGTGCCAGCCTGTCAGATGCAGCCACCCTCTGCTGTGCTCTGGAATAATTTTCTGCTGCTACTTTGCACACCAGAGTCAAGGCTTTTTTCCTGCTCTGGTTCCTCTATGCTTCTGAGGGTAGGATTCAACTGTATAAGTGCATCTGAGATTGTATTTGCTGTTTGGATACCCCATCTGTCCATTAGCTGTATCTCCAGGAGGGATGGCTTGGAAGAAGTCCTGTAGCATGTCTCCCAGCCCTCTGCAAACATCTGCAAACATGAGGGTGTCTGAAGTGACCTTACATGTTTACATTTAGGCAAACAAATTGTGCTGTGATTGACAAAATTACTTTTCACTTTACAGCTGGTCCTTCCCAATCTCCAAGAGTGACCTTGCACATGAAAATTCACCAAGAGTCTTTGGATTTCAACTGGCTCAGGTGGAGCTGTCTGGAAGATTATGGTCACATGCAGTCTGTGTCTTAGAGAGTAGGGATTAGGATGCAGAACAGGAATGGGAATCTGATAATAGGAGTCTGTGCAGAATATGGGCTGGGGCACAGTAATCTCCAGTCCCTTTCCTTCCTGGGGAGGCAAACCTGCTGGGTGCTGAATATTTGAAACCTGAGGGTGTAACAGAAGCTAATAGGTTAAAAGCAAGCAATTGCTTCTCATTTGTCAGGAGATCAAATGGTTGGATATGGCTAGATCCCCATCAAATACGAATTATTTAATTAAAGAAAAAAGAATTAACCCCTTGCAACCACGGCAGCTGTGATACCAGGCTGGAAGGTCTTTGGCTGTTTCATTCTCTCAAGTTTGATCTGCTGTTGAGTTCTGCATCTAAACAGAAAGGTAGAAGGACGCACCAGATCAGATCCATGTAAACAGGCATATTTGAAGGGACAAAGGGGTTCCTGTGGCAGCGTTGGGTATAAAATCCTCTGTGCCACCGACGGACCTGTACATCCTTACAGAGCACCAACATCTACATTTTCATGGGGTGTAGGCAAACATTTGGGTTTCCTCCATGAACTTGGGAGCTTCTTGCTGACTGATCTCCTTAACTCAGCTGCTGAAACCCTTCAGAAGAGCAACACAGGGAGGGGACTGGGAAACAGAAGAAATAAGTGCATTATCCAGCAGGAGTGGAGGACAGTGGTCTGCTAGGAAGGTGTGTAGGCAGAAAGCTAGTCTTGCTTTCATGGGAGAAAGCACACTTCCCTTTAAACATCTCTACTTCTTGAGTGGGGCTGTGCAGAACAACACTAAAAGAAGTATTTTTGTGACAGATAAACTAAATTTGTTTAAATGTTACATGGAAGAGTTTGTAATTACTAATATCAAATACAAACACAAAGCATATTTACTAACAAAAAGAACAAAGTTATTGTCTTTGCAATGTTAACAAAAAGATATGTTTTGTAAGCAGTTTTCATACGTCATTGTGAAGGCCAAAACTGGAGAAAAAGATTTCAGCTTACATAACAAGCAATGGCCATTACTGGCTCTGTGAAGGACAATGATGGACAGAGTTATGTGCCCTGAGGTGGGCCTTTATATAGGCTTTCCCCTCACAGCTGCTCAGGGGGTTCTTTCCCCTGCTTTGTCAGGAGTCAGCTCAATCCAAAACCTTAATGCATCCCATTATCCGGAGCAGCTGGCAGAGCTCATGAGAGGCTGCCAAGGCTTGCCAAGAGTCCATGATTCCTCTAGCTCTCCCCATCCAGAGCTACTGCCACCCTGACTTTCCTCAGAGGATTTCTGGGAGCCCTCCACAACCCCAGAAGCAGCTACCTGAGGATCTAGAAGGTCTCAAAGCATACCCAGAAGCTGTTGTGTTTGTTGCCTGTCTCATTTCACACCGTTCAATTCAGTCTCGTGCTCCAACCACCCCTCTAAATCTTGGAGTTGCCCGTTTCTGAACATGGGTAGGGGATCTGGCATTTGATGGAGATGCACTCAGACTAAACATGGAGCTTGCAGAAGGATAAAGCAGGAGGACTTGGTTACACATGGGGTAATTTGCAATCCCAATAGCATGGACAGGCAAAGGAAGAAGCATCACCTCTGCTTTACAGATTCCAGCTGCAGCATAACTGAAATAACTGATCTGAAGGCTTAGATAGGATAGAAAAAGGGTAGGATTGGAAAGGAGCAGGAATCCAGTGAAGAACAGCTCAAAAACATGCTGTGCCAGTCAGTCTGAAATTTATGTCATTGATCTAACATATTTTTTCTTTTTTTTTGTATTCAGACAAGATTGCTAAGACAAGACCAGATTAGCATATAACCTTCACACATATATTTATACAATATATCTTATGTGTATAGAAGCATATTAAAAGCTACTATTGGAGTTCAGAAATACCTTCCACACCTCTCAATTTTCATTATGCACTTTCCGCCTTTATAATCCTTTCACCCTTGTTTCATCTCTGCTTTCAGGAATCAGAATTGGGTGGCTTGGTAGATGAGGGGAGAACAGTGGATATCATCTGTCTAGACTTCAGTAAGATTTTTGGCACTGCTCAGCCAGAGAGGAAAAGGCTCAGAAGGGATCTCATTGATGTGCACAGATATCAGGGAAGGTGCAAAGAGGACAGGGCCAGGCTCTTCTCAGTGGTGCTCAACAACAGGATGAGAGACAGTGGCCACAAACTGAAACACACGAGGTTCTCTAAATGTCAGGAAATATCTTTTCACTGCGGGGGTGATTTGGAACTGGCACAGGTTGGCCAAGGAGCTGGTGGGGTCTCCATCCTTTGAGGTAACTAAAAAAAATACCTGGACATGGTTCTGGACAACATGCTCTAAGTGCCTTGCTTGAGCAGGGCGGCTGGACCCACAGGTCCCTTCTAACCACAACCATTCTGTGATAAATTATTTGAGCCTAAACTTTGATTGAAAATGTTTTATAAATCACCTTTTTCAATTGGAGATCTCCCTTTCACGGGTTTTAGAACACAAAAATTAAAAATGTGGACTTTGGGAGTTTTTACAGTTTGTCACACTTCTATTCAATAATTCCTACTAATTTCCTCTAAAAAGGTACTTGAAAATTAAATTATAATTTTCAGGTTGCCGGTCCTTGAAAACTTTCAGGGTATCAGTTTTCTTTCTCTATACTGCACAAGGAAAAAAAATCTCAAAACCTCCTCTGGGATAAAACAAATAATTTCCTTCCCACTCCCTATTATTGAGTCCCCAAGTGAAATACTGGCACCAACAGAATCAACAGAGGATTACCACTCACAATTTCCGTTAGGCAAGGCAATATCCTTATGGATTTTATTATGCTCTCCATTTTAAGTACAAAGAATTTGTTTCTACACTGATAGAATTTTTCAAAGCAGTGAGCTTTCTGAAGTTCAGTCTCTCTGAAGTTACTAACATTTTTGATTAATGACATGAAGGCACTCAAATCTCCTCTGTATAATAAGTGAATTTAAATAAGTTAAAACAACAACAAAAAACTTCCAATCTTTCTAATAATTCTTAATTCTCTGATTGCTAAAGATTATTAGCAGACAGTCTGCCATGTATGATAAAAACTGTGTGATTTTATATCCACCAAGCCTGCCTTTAGCACTGTCAGGTGGGGCACAATTTCACCTGTCTTCATTGCCAGTATGATGAGATCTACTGGATGTTACTTCACATATTTTGAATAGGGATGCCAAGGAAAATCCAGTGTACTCTTGAAAGGTTAGCATTCTGTCTTCATGCTGAATTTTCTGATGCTGGGAGATTCAAATTAGATTTTTCAAGCTATTTTAAATTTATTTGACATGTAATACATAACATAGATGTGCAAAATAGCACAGTGTTAGTTATCTTGTCACTAGGACTGACAAGATCACAAAGCATATTAGCTAAGTGGTGTTTATCTCCCCACCTTTACTCATTGGGAAAGGATTGGTAGGGTGGAAATCACACCTAATGTTGGGTTCAGAGACCATGAATCAAGGAAAAATATTTGCCTAATGTGGCCTCTGGCTTAGTGGATAAAGAGATTGCAACAGAAAAAGATGCCCTAGGCATAAAAGGGTAACATATTGATGCAAGACACCCCCTGCCCTTATATCAAACACATTGCATTTAGACAGACTGCCTGTTTAAAAAAGTGCTTGTTGTGCAAAATAAATATTCAGAGTCAGCACCGGATGTGTAAAAAGAGACCCTGCAAGGTGACTGGATGCAATTTTTAAAGGGAAGAAGCTGGAAAGGTACTGTCAGTAATTATATTTGAACAACAAAAACTGTCTGAATATTTTTAAAGCCTTACAGGTACAGGCTTTGGTGGCTCATACGGTCTTCAGCCCCAAGATACTACTGCCTATTTTGAAATAAAGGTCTATACTCAGCCCTCCAGCTGAAGAATAAATTGGGTGTTGGATGTGCAATCCAGCTCTTCTGTCAATATAGAGAAAACAAAATATCTTACTGAAAGAACCATGTGAGAGGTAGGAACCAGAAAGCACCTGTGACAGCACCTGTGACAGAGCATAGTGCAGGCACCGTTCAGAGCTGGGCCCAGGAGGACAAGAGTTCAAGAGTCTCTGGTATTCAAAACTGGACAGTGAGAAGAAATACTGTCCTGTCAGCCTGAATTTGGTGCCAGGGAAGGTCATGGAGCAGCTCAAGAGCCATCATGTGGCACATACAGGACAGCCAGGGCATCAGGCCCAGCCAGGATGGGTTTGTGGAAGACAGGTCCTGCCTGACCAACCTGATCTCCACTAAGGTAACCCACTTTGTAGTTCAGGAGACAAGGAGCACTATTCCCCAAAACTCTCTTGCTCAAACAGGATTTATTAAAACAAATAAAAGATTTTATGAATATATTTACAAAGGGTTCCCCACTTCCTGGCAGGGGTAGCATCACAACTGGGACCATTTGCAGGGGCTGCACAGGAAGCAGGGATTTGAACTCTTGTTTGCCTCCTCAGCCAGGAGGGGAGGTAGCACAGCACATTTTCTGGTCGCTTCTCCCCACGGCTGCAGGGGTGTCTCGCCAGCAGATCCTCCACAGTGCCCAGTTCTAGTGGGAAAAGTGTGCAGTGAGTGGTCTCAGGGGCAGGAGCAGCAGAAGGTCAATCACGTCCTTGCAGGCATTCAGGTATCTGTAGGCACTGCCAGCTCTCATGGCTGGATGCAGCCCTCCGAATGCTATTCTTGGGAAGTGCTTGGCAAATGCACCAGAGGTCCCTACCTTACTCGGAGGCTTCTCTGTAGTGTCATAAGAGTCGGGATTATCCTTCCAGTCCTCCTCCTCCTCCTCCACCTGCTCCTGGGCACTGGTGGAGGTTTCCCACTGGCTGCCATCATCACAGTCGGGGCTGCTCTGCCTGGGCAGCCAGTAGATCCCAAAGAGCACGAGGAGGATTTCAGCACCGACCCAGAACCACCACTCCTGGCAAGCCAAGAGGAGCATTCTTCCTGGGGTGAGTCCAGACTGCTTCTGTATCCTCTGCTCCATCACCAGCAGCCTGGTCATCTCCAGGATGCGCTCCTTCTCATGCTGCCTCAGGAGCTCTTCTGTGACCTTCAGTGATGGAAGATCCATCCTCACTGCGTATTGGAGGATGCCCAGCACTACCAGGATTTTGGTGATCTTTCCAGCTCTGGCCTGGAGGAGGAGGAGGGAGAAAGCAGGTCGGCAGGGCTGGGGGGTGGGGAGATGGTACCTGGGGCAGCAGGGGAAACTGCTGAAACCTAGAGCCCAGGGACAGCGGCAGTCACAGCCCTCAGGGCTCTTGCCCCAAGGGTGGAACCTGCCCTGCACAAGACACTCCCTGCAGCCCCTGCACCCTCTCCCCAGCCTTAGAAGCTCCCCCTGGGCGCTGGCGCTTCTTGTCTGTCCCTCAGTTCAGCCTTCCTCCAGCCTGCCCCACTCACTGCTGCCTCAAGCCACACTGCAGCAGTGATGCTGCCACACGGGGCACCTGGGGACATCTCCCCTCAGGTCAAAGACACCAGCGGCCCACAGTGACACCCCACCCAGCCAGACTGGGCTTTGGAAAGAAATCAGGTGGAATTCAGATGGAACCAGAGTTTATGACCTTTGGAAGAAGGCGCAGCCACTCAGGAGGACTGCACAGCCGTCGTGGGGCTGTGCAGGGAGAAAATCAGAAGGGCCAAAGCCCAAATAGAACTTAATCTGGTTATATATAAACTGCCATATTAGAGAATAAAAATGTTTCTCTAAGTTCATTAGCAACAAAAAAGAGGGCTAAGAAGAATCTCCATCCCTTTATTGGACGGGGGTGAAATATAGTGAGATAGAATGAGGAGGAGACTGAGGTATTTGATGCCTTCATTGCCTCAGTCTTTAGCGTAAGGCCAGTTGTTCTCCATGTACCCAGACCCCTGAACTGGAAAACAGAGATGAGGAGCAGGCAGGAAACAACACCTGGGCAGAGGCACCCAAGCAGGATGCGGGCACTGTTAAACTCAGCCCGTGCTGGAGGATCTCTGCCCTGCTGTTCACACAGACTAATCAAGAGTTATTCCCAGCTGGCCAGTCACTTGAGCGATTTACAATCTTTCTCACCAGCCAAGTCATCTCCTGGTTGGGCTGTTCCTCATGCTGCGTCAGAACCTCTGCTGTGGTCTGCGCGGCCTGGGCATCTGCCCTCAGGGCATACTGGAGGATGGCCAGCACCAGCAGGATTTTGGTGATCCTTCCTGCCATGGCCTGGATGAGGAGGAGGGAGAGAAGGGGCTCAGTGGGGTTGGGTAGCAGGGGGATGGTGGCTGGGGCGGCGGGGGTAGGAAATGCAGGGCCCAGGCACAGGGCACATCCCCGCAGCCCTGAGAGCCCTCGCCCCGATGGCGGCACCTGCTCTGCCCGAGGTGTTCTCCCCAGCCCCGCACCCTCTCCCCGGCCTTGGAGGCTCCCCTGGGTGCTGGTGCTCCTGGCCTGGCCCTCGCTCAGCCCAGCCTTGCCCCCACACTAACCGCTGGCTTGAGCCGCGCTGCAGCGGTGGCACCGCGGCGTGCGGTGTCTGGGGACGCGTCCCCTCCGATGTCACAGACACCAGGGCTCCATGGCCGCACCCCGCCCAGCCAGCCGGGACACTGGATGGAACTCGCGTGGAACTCTCATGGAGCTCACATGGAACTCTCATGAAACCAGAGAGTTTAGGACCTTTGGAAGAAGGGGCAGGAGGCCTACACAGCTCTTGAGGGGTTACACGGGAAGAAAGTCAGAAAGGCCAAAGCCTGACTGGAAGTTAATTTACACAGTGCTGTAAAAGACAACAAAAAATGTTTTCATAAGTACATTAGCAATGGAAGGAGGACCCAGGACAACCTCCAGCCTTTACTGGATTGGGGGGTAACCCAGAGACAAAGGAGAGGAAGAAGCTGAGGTACTTAATGTAAGGCCTGTTTGACAGACATGAGCTCCTCCTGTGACAAGATGACTCATTTAGTGGGTAAGGGAGAGGCTGTGGCTCTTGTTTCACAGGAGTTTAGTAAAGCCTTTGATGCTGTTTCCCACAGCAGTCTCCTGGAGAAAGTGGCTGCTCATGGCATGGACATGGTGCTCTTTAGGTACAGAACTGGCTGTGGGGCTGGGCCCAGAGAGTGATGGGGAATGGAGTTATACTCAGCTGCCAGCCAGTCAGAGGAGGGGTTCCCCAGGTCTCAGTATTTGGGCCAGCACTGTTTAATATCTTTATCAACAATCTGGAAAAGGGGGTCAGGGATAGCTCTCAGTCAGTTTGTAGATGACACCAAGCTGGGCAGGAATGTTGGTCTGCTTCTGGAATGTTCTGCAGAGAGATCTGGACAGGCTGGACTGATGGGCCGAGGCCAAAGGTATGAGTTCAATGAGACCAAGTGCCAGGTCCTACACTTGGGTCACAGCAACTTTAGGCAAAGCTCCAGGCTTGGGGCAGAGTGGCTGGAAAGCTGCTTGGTGGAAAAGGACCTGGGGGTGTTGGTTGACAGGAGTTGAATAAGAGCCAGTGTGTGCCCAGGTGTGCAAAAGGCCAATGGCATCCTGGCTTATATCAGGAACAGTGGGGCCAGCAGGACTTGGGAAGTACATTGAGACCCCTTGCAATCACTTTATTTAAGGCAGGAGACACTCTGTAAAGGCTTGAATTATCTGCTGACTGCTCAGCTGTACTGAAGGACATAGTGGTGGGACTGCTCCATCAGTTTGTTCTGCATGCTTATATGTTTGTGTGTCTTTTCAGCTATTCCTAAATATTCATATTGTAAGTGTAGAACAGATCAAGGACTGCTGATCACTTTAAAAAAGATAGCAATGAGATCACCCTGCCCTTTGCGTAAAACAATAGCAGCCACATCAGTCAGTGAACTATCGTAATAAAATAAGTCATTTTAAGTTTAGATCTTAAAAATTCTAAGAAAGTCAGCCTATTAAATTCAGTGGGAAGCTGAAAACCTGATGTGAACTAAAAGAGAAGAGGGACCAGCTCCTGGACAGGCTATGTAACCATAGGCACTGCTAACCCTGCCATTACAGAGTCCTGCTTCAGGAACTGCGACAGTCATTCCCAGCTGGTCTTTTGTATATATTTAAGTAGAGCATGGCAATGGAAACAAATATAGTGGGTGTCACAATGCCTTCCAAAATTGGCAGGCAGCCTGTGCAGCATTTTTGAAACAGCTCTGTCACCGCAGAGCTAAACATTCCTCCTTTAACAACACCCCCACGGTAATTTGTATCTGGCAAAAGAAGCCACAAACATCAACATTTACAGATATGCTATGTGGCTACTAAATTCTAGAAAGAAAATCTGGTTCTCTGTCTGTCCAGAGCACATGGGAGCCCTGGACATTTCAAATAGGAAAAGCAGTCCTTCCCTGAATCTGCAGTTGAAGATGAGCAACGATTTCAGGACATCATCAGATAAAAGCAAACAGGAACTGGCATGATAGGACAAGGAGTAATGGCTTCAGACTGGGAGAGGAGAAATTTACATGGTATATGGAGGAAACTTTACTGTGAGGGTTATGAGGCACTGGAACAAGTTTCCCAGAGAAGCTGTGGATACCCCATCCCTGGAAGTGTTCAAGGCCACACGGGATGGGGCTCTGAGAAACCTGGTCTAGTGGAAGGTGTCCCTGCCCATGGCATGGGGTTGGAAGAAGATGGTCTTTAAGGTCCGTTCCAACCCAAACCATTCTATAATTCTATGAAAAGACAGAGGCAGACAGTGACCAATGGCTGTCACACCTTCCTCTAGGAATCAGATCAGCAGTTGATCAGCCCCAGAACCTACACTTTTGACCTATAATTCTCATCCTTATCTCCGGGGTCAAAGCAAAATATTTACAATTCTGTGTCACATTATGCTGAAAACTGGGCTGTTGCCGAATGGGATATCCATTTTGAAACTACCTAAGTGGAATTGCAGGATGCCTATTGAAAGTAGTTTATTTACTTTTTGTCAATCTAACAGCCACAATCCAACCCATGCTAGATATTACTACTCTAACCAAGGTGCAAAAGGTTCGTTTAGAGTTTATAACTGCAACAACCAAAGGTATCAGTTCACATGATCAAGGTCAAAGTGCTTCCCACTGTGTAATACACTAAGAGGGTATTCCTTTGGAATCATGGAAACCAAAACAGGGAGAAGAGGAATGGGAATGTTCCATAAAACAAACCTACCAAGTCCACTGTGAGCTACTCCCCTGCCCTGACACTAAGTGCAATTGAAGGGTAAGATTTCTGCAGGGTTTTTTTACCAATACCATGTGCAAATAACACAGAAAATTGTATTTCCCTAGTGTACTCATATTCAGTGTATTTTGTCACCAAAATGTGGTTGGTACAAGTCTTCAGAGTACTCTATCGTCAGATCAACTGTCAAAAGTCATCCAGGAATTAATATTTTTTTTTTTTTTTCTACTTAGCACACATGGTTTGTGAGCAGGGAAAGCCAACAAACTATCATATTCTAGTATAGCACACCTACGTATCAGATGACTGGGATTTTTCAACAAAACTCTATTTTTACTACTCGGCAATTTATTAATTTGAGTTTTAGAGTCTGCTGTATGTATGTACTGTGTTCCTGCAGTATTAGCTGGTTTTTCAAATAACTTGATTTGTTAAAAACTCATTTTTCTCAAGACTGCTACTCAGTTAAAAATGCAATACCAAAACAAGATGTGAAGGGGGAGGAAGAGAGAAGCTCTCCAGGCATTAGATAATTTTTGCCTTATCTCATTAGTACTTCAGAGAGGTTTTGTAACTCCTTTTGGATCTTATTCTTGTCTTTCTCTAGGATCTCTCCACTGTATAGAACATGGCTCTGGGATGTTGAGAAGTCATACACTGTTGTAGCAGCAAATTATTTTCTGCCTCATTTTTAAGCTTGTGTAACCACGCTTGCTGCTTGTGTGTCTGCCCCCTCTGTCCCTGTCTGCTTTTAGATCTAAAAGCAGATCCCTTGTTTCATAGCCACCACCTCATTTGACAGAACTGGATAGATCTCACTGACACAAAGTTCTCAAAAGCTTTGTGAAAACAGGTGGGCCAAGAGGGGAGACAGAATTAACTCAACCTCTATTGGGCATCAGAGAGTCCACTGTGAGCTCAGGTCAGAGTCTTACTCACAAGCACATACCTGTGTTTACAAAGAACAGCAGATTTTAAGGGCATTACAGTCACCTTTTCTTTTCTAGTGAAGAATATGTTGCAATTTCACAAATAAAAATCATAGAATTACAGAATCATTTGGGGTGGAAATGAACTTTAAGGTCGCCAAGTCCAACCATTATTCCAGCACTGCCAAGTCCACCACTAACCATGCCCCTAAGCTCCACATCTATACATATTTTAAATAGGTCCAGGGAAGCTGGCTCCACCACTTCCCTGGGCAGCCAGTCCCAATGTTTTTGGTGAAAAAATGTCTTCTAACATCCAATATAAACCTTCCCTGGTACAACTTGAGGCCATTTTCTCTTGTCCAATCACTTGTTACTTGGGAGAAGAGAGTGACCCCCCCCAACCTGGCTACAACCTCCTTTCAGGTGGCTGTGGAGAGCAATAAGGTCACCCCTGAGCTTCCTTTTTTCCGGGCTAAACACCCCCAGCTCCCTCAGCTGCTCCTCACCAGACTTGTGTTCCAGATCCTTCCCCGTCTTCATTGCCCCTCTCTGGACATGCTCCAGCCCCTCAATGTCCTTCTTGTAGTGAGAAGCCCCAAAACTGGACACAGGATCTGAGGTGTGGCCTCACCAGTGCCCTGTGCAGGGGGCAATCACTGCCCTGGTCCTGCTGGCCACACTATTGCTGATACAGGCCAGGTGCCATTGGCCTTCCTGGCCATCTGGGCACGTCTGGCTCACATTCATCGGCCTCAGCCCATCGATCCAGCCTATCCAGACCCCCCTGCAGAGCCTTCCTGCCCTGAGAAGGTCAACACTCCTGCCCAACTTGGTGTCATCTGCAAACTGACTGAGGGTGCACTTGATCCCCTTTTCCAGACTGTTGATAAATATATTAAACAGAACTGGCCCAAATACTGAGCCCTGGGGAATCCCACTGGTGACTAGCCACCAACTGGATTTCACTCCCTGCACCACCACTCTTTGGCCCACTCATCCACCCAGTTTTTTTACCCAGCAAACTGTACACCCATCCAAGCCAAAATATATTTCTATCCTCTACATACACCATATAATAACCCCAAGAAGGATGCAAGTGTCCATGCACACTATGTACGTCTGGTGCAGGGTATAAATAACTACATGGTCTTCAAAAAGTCAAGATGAACCAAAGCAGAATTCCCAGAGCTGATTTCATCACAGTACAAAGGTAATGGAAAGAGATGAAGATATTTATATTTGCACAATAGTTCCGTTATTTCTAAAATTACCTTGTTTCCTACTAATTTTTTTTCTTTTTTACTGACGTGTACAAGTTTTTCCCGGTCACCTTGAACTGAATTTCAGCTTCACTCACAGAACTAGCAGCAACCACTATAGCTATATATCATGGGCCAGGCACTCGGTGTAAATCAGGGTAGATCTAGTGACTAGGCCAGACCTGAGAAACTTTATAGATGCAGTTCACCTGTGCTTCCTTGTGACCACAGTGATATTAGCACATATTTTCCTGCCCATATTCATATTTTGTGGAATCACTGGTCTATTGAGTCTTGCTTGCTGCTTTCTTCTTGCTGGGGGCTTTTTTGACAGTCAACTAAATTGTATTGTGCTATTTACTAAGCAGAAATTATCTTCTGACTTCTCTTGTTAGGCAAAAAAAATAGGAGCTACTATCTTGGAAACCATCTCAGTGAAAACTGTCTGTGAAAGATCAGTAGCACATAATATCCTGGAAAAGGCATAACCCACTACACAACACACACAAGACTGTCCTGCTGGGATGGCTGTGCCATCTACAGAAGCCCTAAAAAGCAGAAAACCTCAGGGCTGTCACTGCAGTGTCATAACCACACGGTTATCTCCTCACCAGAAGGCCTGAAGGTTTACTTTTATTCTCACTTGTGAATGTTTCACACCAGCTGCAGATGATTAATCCTTAAATATGGATATTAAGATCCACCTTCTGTTTCTTAAATAGCTTTAAGAACTCACACAACTCTTCAACATATCTGTTTCAGAGCTTAGTTTTGCACCAGCCTTAGTGAAGTCTCCATCTCCAGACTATAATTACTTCCTGTAAACTTGGGAATTCAAGTAAAGAAGTTCAATATGGCCCTTCAGATTTCCAGGCCAGCTTCTGATCTGTTTGTGGAGGTTTATTGTATCCTTTGTTCCTAATCTCTGTCCCACCAGAGTATGGTTTTCTGTGACAGCCTAAAAATTATCTCCCTGCTGCAACGAAATTCTTCTCCAATGTCCCAGAGGATTGCAGGAACCTTCTTGAAGAAGACCGTAGGTGCCAAATAAAACCCTTTAAAGTGGGAAGGCAGCACTTAATCTACACATAATAAGAAGTGTTCAATTGACTCTATCAAGTCTTATTTGCTGAGCCTTGTCCTTTAGCTAGTCAATATTTGTAAGGTGTAAAGCCTGCCCATCTCAAACTTTATCTAAAGGCTTTCCAAACCATTTAAAGTTCATGAGTCTTAAGCCTATGATACATTTTCTTCACAGGTTTTCTGGAATTTTCTGGAATGTGTTATAGCACACACTGACATCAGAGAAGGCAAAATATTCCTCTGCTAGCACCAAGTGGGCAGGCTCTGAATCTAAAGGTGCTAATAAATGCATAAGTCATTTAACCACACAGGATGTGGTATCTTGAAAAAGGTCACCTATCATGATGAAGACTTCTTCATGGCTTTCCAGGATCTCAATTTCACAAATGCAACCATAAAAAGGGAAAAATTAAGTTGAAAATATGATTTTCATACAGTTTGTTGAAGCTGTTTTTCTGGTTTTTGTTAGATTGCAAATCCCATGTGCTGCACAGAACACAGGCAGCTGCATAATGCACATTCTGTATATTATTGCACACATTAACATTGTATATAATGCAATAATGAATACATGCCATAAATAAGTCTATGATTCTATTTGTCACTGTAATATGACTTTATTGTACACTTAAAATAATACTAGTTACTTGTGGTTTATACACATCTAGAACTGGGAAGAAGGTACCATAAGGTAATAAATTGCTGATAATGAATGACACAGAGGTAAACAACTAGAGAGCTCCTTAAAATACTCTTCAAATCATTTACGTATTGTAAGGTAGGAAGGGAACATGCACCAAAAATAATGACAGATTTGAGGGAGCGGAAAATAAATCATTCCTCATCTAAGGGTATGAAAACCTATGGAAACCTAAAGGAGCTCTAGAAATCACACTGGCAATATCCTTGGGAGAAAATATTAAGGACAAGAAACAAATTTTGCAGAGGATGTGTAACAACACGTTTTATTCAAACAGCTACTGTCAGAAAAAATGGTCAAGCTTTTGTGTACACAAAAACTTCACGAGCAGCCTAATGATTAGTATTACAGGCAGTATTACAAGTTCTTGGAGAAATACTTACTATGAAGAAAGAAAGGGATATCACAAGTTCAGCCATTCGTGGCAGTGTAGCTGAAGTTGGATGTCTGAACTGTATAAACAAGCCCCTTACATTTTTTCACTGATTGCAGAAATTTCACATCATACAGCTGTGACTCCCTTCCAGAAAATGTCTCCTAATTAGCTCGTGTATATTTTTAAAATGCACGTTATATGGGCAATGAAACAGAGGAAAGGCAAATTAACAATGAATAAATCTCTTTCACCAGTCACTTACCATAACAGTTACTATGTTCTCTCTCACACACTCACACTCCTTCCTTTTACTCACATGGCTCTCCTGAGAAAGAGAAATTAAGATCTCCTTCATAATTCTTCTTAATTTTGATTGTTTGCAACCAAAATTGAATTGAATTCACAAAATCCATTCAGATTTCAAAACTGAAGTCAGCTGCCCCATCTCAGTCCCAGCTACCTGTGTGTTACCGGTGAATACCCAGCAGACTACACAGAATTCCTAGGAAGAGAGAGCAATGTCTGAAGCACCATGTCATGTACCAGGAATGTTCTCTACTCAAAAAATAACCAAGAAAATTATCTTATTGCTGCAAAGAGCTTGCAGAAGCAGAACTTCTTAAACTGATGTAAATCACTGTGGTGTTTCCATAGCAAGAAAGGTATTTCCCTGTAGTTCCCCCATTTATCAGAAAGTACTTCTTAGGGATATTAAGCAACAGCAAAACTAATCAAGAATGTCATTATTCTAGAACCTCTATGAAAATAAATAAATAAAAAGCATCCAGCTCAAGCATCTGCTCTGCTCTTGCAAGGACATCCATTCACATGTGATTCCCCATCTTCAGCTCCTCCTTGCAGCTCCTTTTCCCAGCCCTCTCCCCACCTTTGGAACAGAAGGAAACTTTCTCACTCAGAAAAGCCTAATCTCATAGCCATTTGAAACCAGCAGATGCAGGCACCAGCTCCTGGTCTAGGAGAGCAGAGTCTTTCTCCCCTGTGCCCTATATTACCCTGAAAAATTCTCTCAAGAAGGACAAGCAGCCTTTCCTTTCAACATGATATTCAGGAAGTTTGAGCAGTGTTTTTTTCCCATCTGGGGACTTAGAGTATCTCTGCACAAATCTGTTTGAAGGCTGAAGTCCAACCCTCCCTTGTAGGGGCCCTTTCATGACAGTTTTCGTCCATCTGGGAGGGCAGGAAGAGGCATTTTCTCTGCAGCTGCGCCCCATGAATCAGCTGGCAGCCACAGTGCCCATATTCTTCCTCCAGGACTTTCAGGACATGGCATCCACAGCACTGCAAATTTTTAATCACTCAGAGAAATCAGAAGCTTTGTTCCCAGTCAACAGCCTGTCCCCTGGCAGCAAGAAGCTGGGTTTCTGCACTTTTGTTGCATATTTACTGTAGGTCACTGCTTGTAATTTCCTAGTCCCAGTGCTCAGATTTTGGTCCTCTACAATATCTCACTTTTCTCACACTTCACTGGCCTTCTGTGTTTTACATTAGGCAATCAGCAGGATGACAAATATGTCAGCAGTCTCCAGTTCAGCCTCCTGAGTGTTCTCAGCCAATATGCCAAAAATAAAATGCCTTTTCCTTTTTTTTTTTTGTTTTTGTTTTTAATAATGTTATCTGGATGGCAGCTATAGGCATCTGTCAAGCTTGCCATGTGCTCCATATTTCCATATAGAAGGATGATGGTGCTAATACAATAATTATTTCAATAGCACTTGTTCATGGTTTAAAGGGAGTGTTTGATGTGCACGTACGTAAGACCAGACCTGGAGCTATTACACCCAATTAAAGCATCCTGTACTTGGGCACACAGGACAGTTAGCTCACAGGAGCAGCAGATTTATTTGTGTTTTCAGACTGGTCATAAAATTGAATCACTGTTTGTATCCAACTTAACTCCCTTACAACTGAGTGGCTGGAGCAACACTACAGATGAATTTAATAGACTCAATCTCTTCATTGAAGAGATTGTACATGTCCCAGCTAAATTAGATAGTGCAATTTTCTGTCTCTGGCTGTTTTCTGTTTTGCAGTATCATGCACTGCTGAGTGTCCCAGGGAAATCAGAGCACTGGTAGCCTTGTGCCTGCCCCATAAAACTGCAAATATAAACACCGGCCCCTACCTGAGGTCTCTGGGGCAAGAGCATCTCTTTGGCCCATGCTATCATTGTGACTAGCACAGCAAAGCTTAACCCAGGACTCTCAAGCAATGTCATGATGAAAGCTGGATACACCAATGTTGAAGAAATACAACATCAACTTTTCAAACAGTACTGGCTGTTTCCTCATATAATGTTAAATACATTTAACATTATATGAGGAAACAACAATTCATAACAGCTCTAATATGTGGCCTTGAATGTCTTTGCCTGCCATCCCTGCCCAAAGAACTCTTTCCATGTTGATCTGGGCCCTCCTCTGTCTTTGTGGACCTGCCTGACATTCACTGGATCTGACCCGTGCATTGACCTCCTGGTTTGACCTCGACCCTGCCCTATCACCATAGCTTTGCAGGGTGACCTGGAAACTTGGTTGAACCTGTGATCTCATGACCTCCTCTGCTTCCTTGCAGGGGGTGGTGAGATGGGCCCTGGCTGGTGGGACCCTGTGGACCCCTATGGAGACCCCTGTGGTTCTCTGCTTCCAGAGAGCTGCTGGCCCTTGCTGCACACGAACATCAATCCCTTTCTGAAGCAGTGCTCCAGTACTTCCTTGGCTAGTAAATAAAAAGCAGAATTGCTTTTGGAGTTGAATGAAGTCACAGAGAACCTTTAACTAATGAGAATGAAAAAAAGCCACAAACTGGAACTTAAAAGGGGAATGCTGCCAAGCATGGAATTCATCTACAAGCTTCCCAGAGCATTGACCTGCAGAGTAGATGACTTCACCTCGTTAGCAAAAGTGTCCAAGTCAAGCTTCTTCAGAGTCAATCATCAAAAACGGAAAATATTTGTCATTTGGTATTTGCACTTTTTCATCAATCTTCCTGGCTCTGAAATCAGGCAGCACTTAAAGGAATAAGGCAGCAATACGGGAGAATGGAGCCCCTTGTTGTGTGCCTTAATCCCATTAGGCAGAACGATGACATCTGTAGCAGAACTGCAGCAGGATTTTAGCTGGATAAAGAGTTAGTTTGTTTTGATTTTCCCATATTACCGCTGTGTAATCCCCTGTACTCTCTGTAGAATGATTTGAAGTCTGTTGTTTCCTCTCCAGCATTTGGGGCCAAGAGTTACATTAATGAAAAATGTAGCTCATATCTTCAGCCATGAAAGGTCACTGCCACCTGACGCTTCCTGTGATTTCTTCAAAATAAAATGGTTCAGGCTGCATTTCAGCCACCTCTAGTGTAGACTGCAGGGGGAAAGTTAAATTTTAAGGGAATGCTCAATTTTCACACTTTAAAAAGGGAATTCTGGGAACCAGTAACAGGTTGCCCTTTTAAACTAAAGAAGCTTTGCAGGATTATCAATCAGACATATTGTAATAGAGCATAGGCAGACCTGTAGGGATATTTAGCTATTGACTTGTTGGTTGTTGCATTCACATGAGTAACTAGGACTCCGTTTGCTGCTAATAATATGAAAGGTTACATGGAAAAATACACTAACTTTGAGTTGTTAAGTAATTTGGAGATTCTCTGTCTGGTCAATGCATTGATTTGGATGTAAATTGCTCATAGGTTGATGTCCTTATTAGAGTTGCAGTGTTTAGGACAAAAATACCAATATTTTCACTAAATACTGTAAGTTAAGTTCCTGTGCACTGTGTTCATTTTTATCTTTTCTTAGTATGTTGCATTTAAAATTGCTCAGTACTTGAGGTTATAAAGTGGGCATTTTTACATATTTTTGGTTCTGTATATTAAGGCATGGCTCAGTTTCATAATGCTCAACTTCCAAAGGTACTGCAGTCTCACGATGGCTTCAAAGGCTTTTATGAATTCTCGGCACTTCTGAAAATCTGGTCATCCTGAATGTCTGCAACTACATTTTAATCAGCTATTTAGGCCTTTATGGTCAGTGCACACACCACCTTATCCCTCCCCCAGGGGAAACACTTAGAGGTGTCTCCTGACTCCCGGTCCCTGAGGCAAGGAGGGATTACAATGAGATTGCCTACCCTCGCTTTTTCCTCCTAATACTTCAGTGTTTTGCAGAAAAAGGAAAAGATCTTCAATGCCAAGTTTTCCTGCAGGCCCTGCTGCCAGAGAGAATGCATTTTTTTCTCTGGGATAGGATAAGTTCTCCTCTCCAGCTCCTCACTTGTGCTTCCAGGCATGCAGTAACCATCTGCCCAAGTGCAGCCCTACAGCAGCAAACCTGTACAATGCAAATTGGAAGTGCAGCAAAGCCTCCCAGAGATGGGAATAAAAGGCCTTCTCCCTTGCCACAGTCTGTCATAGTAGCCAGTGTAATTTGTCTTCTCGTATCCTCATGTATAAAATGGGTATAAAAACCCCATTCTCAAGATCTCAATTACACACGTGCTTTCGTATTTCCACAAAGCAGCCCATTCTTTGCTTCCCCAGGCAGGGTGCATTTCTCAGCTGTTGATATGGAGTATAAAGGTATTCCTTAAGAGCTGAAAACATTTTATGAACATGTCTTTACCCAGCTCTTTCTGTAGATATTGACATGGATCTGTGCTCTTTTTACTTCAACTAGTTTTAATCAGAGGATTATGTACTGTATTTCTAAAATGCTCATATGGCACTAGATGATGAAACAGCAAAGATAGAGGAAGAAAAATAGAGCGATCCAAGAGCTGACATAGAGGTAATTCTGCCACAGATACACTAAGCACAGTTTTGGTTAGATACAGCAAAATCCGGTCTCCAAGATGACCAAATGATGCCTTAGGTTTTAACTTTTGTATTTTTTCAAGTTCTGTACTATTTAGTGTGTAGCTCTGAAGTTTCTTCTAGCCTGTTAATTTCTGCTCTCTCATGCTAGGTAGACACAACAAAGCCTCTCCAGGCCTGCTTCTCAAGGACACTCAGACCGTCCTAGGCCCAAACTGTGTAAACCAAAGACTCTAAAGGGGAGGCAAGCTTGGGGAAATTACATCATTAAACTGAAGCTTTAATTGGAAAATTAACCCTGATATGTAAATAAACCAAACCTATAAAAGTGTGAAGAACTCGTGACCTGCCGTCCATCTTGGGGTCCATCTTGGCAGCAGCCTCTGGCTCCCAGGGTGTGCCTTTGAAGGCCTTCCAAATAAATACCTACCTTTATTTCCTTGTTCTGTCTAGTCTCTGTTTCTAAGAGGACAGTTAAGGCATCACAAACACTCCTCTGGAGAAGGATAAGTCTGGGCTGTTTAAATGGTTTTGCCAATACATAGGTTCAATGGTACAATGAAATATTAAAAGAATGCAAGTTAAGCCACAGTTGGTTTATAAAGTGCATTGGGGGGACTCTGTAATAGGATCAGCTTTCTGAAAATAACTCCAGCTGCAGCTCTGGACTAGAGACACTCACCTGGCTGGGAAGGGCATTTCCCTCAAAAGCAGAGTTCTGGCTGGGCTGCAGGCACACAGCACACGTGAGAACCTGGGCACACCACTGTGAAGCTGCTAGAGAAGATTGGTTTGAAAGACTTGCTTCATCCAGACTGACCTAGAAAATCAGGGAAATCATGTAAAGCAGTTGTTTTCTCACCTCAGCATCCTTTTAACCTCCCTGCTATCTGTTAGCTCTGCAAAAGGCATGTCTGTGCTGGCATTGACTCAAGGAAGAAGGCAGACGTTCATTAAAAAATAACTTAGACTCACATTAAATTCAATTCATACTTCCAGAGTGAAGTCCTGAGTTGGAAATACAGAATCAGCACTTGTGACACAAAATCAAGGAGATTTATTTTCCATGAGGAGCAGAGATGATGCTGTATTTTCACTTCTTCCCCGTGTCTATCAATCTCGAATTGTCTGACTCCCCAGTCCAGTAACTGATCAAGCTCAGAAGTGGCTCATTTTTTCTGTAGGCTCATAGGTACATACAGAGCAGCTCCCTCAATTTCACATGAGGGGTTTTTTAAGCAGCATTTGAAGAAATTCATGAGTCACCAGATGACACCCTTTGAACAATGAGAGCTTTATTCACCAGTAATGTAAAAATGTGGCCAAAGCTCATAAAATACACTCCACAGAAATCATCTGAAAAGGCAATAAAACACCTCTGCAATACATTTATTTTCTTGACTGTCTTTGTCTTCACATGCTTCAAAACAAAGAAGTCTTTTTTCATGCAGGTTACACTATTTTGGTCTCTGTGTCTCATTAACCTCTTAATTGATAGACCTTGAGCTTTCTGGGTTTGGTTCAATCCTTACAGAGAGATATGATGACATGATGTCTGATATGGGCCTGAACTCCCAGCTCCCACCATACTTCATGCTGTGTTGAAGTCAAGGTTTTGATTCAAGTCCATCTCTAATAAGAGCCTATTAAAATTTGCAAGCACAGTGCATTTTTCAGTTGTTAGTCCTGTTTGGTTTTGCATCATGCTTCCCTCCCCTCAAATTCCCAAATATGGTTTGCCATTATATCTGCTAAAAATTCAGCCAGTGTACATAATTCTTTCCCAAGTCATGGAGACCACAAGTGGGAGTTGTGCTGTAACCACTACAGGGGTAATGGGGCACTATGGTAATACATGTTTTCATTGTGGCAACAAGGAGAAGCCATGGTTTAGTGATTTCACAATCTTGCAGTGATGTCAGACAGACAGATTACCATGCAAAATATCCCACAAAATCCTGAAAGGAACTTGAACTCAGTTCGAATTTCAACTAGATGAGCCAGATGGAAAAATCAAAGAAGATAAAAAAGGGAGTCAGGAGAGGGAGCAGAGGGACAGGATGCCAGCATATTTCCTCCTAAATTGTTCCAGTTTGATTTCTGGCAGACAAAAGTTGAGTTTGTTATTGCATTTTCTAATATTCCAAGATTTGGAACATTTATCTTTGCTATTTCTCTGCACTTTTCATCACCCTATCAGCAGATTTGCCCCAATAGCCTGTGTCTGGAAGCCAGCTGGCTCTGCTCCTGCGAGGAGACCCATCCCTCATATCTCCAAGCACTCCCAAGCCACTGCAATCTTTCTTAACATTGGGGAGTATTTTTCCCCATTAGGGTCATACATATTTCTCATTTTGGTTGAGCAAACATCCTCTCCAGGATGAAGAGGCTCAGAATAGAAGGATAAAGGACAAGGCCCTGGCACCTTTAAAGTCTGTGGGAATGATGTCACCCACTTCAGTGGGGCAGTATTTTAGCCGGAGCTTTCCTCCAAAATCAGCATTTATGTCACATCTTTAATATGGGCATTACGGAGAAAAATCAAAGGAAGGGACATGCTCTTCCCTTCTTGAGCAAATGACGGGAGGCAAATTCCTGCTTATCCAAGGTTGTTATCCAGGGAGGCCCCCGACCTCAGAGCTGACTGAAGCACAGCTCAGAAAAGCAAAGTTAGCAGCACTGATCGGTGGTGGGACCAGCAGGAGCTGTTTCAGAGCCTGGGACAGGGACAGCACTGCAGCCCTCCCTGTCCCTGGCAGCCTCCAGCCAGTGCCTCACACTGCCCCTGCCCCTCTTCTTGCAGGGCAGAACTGCCCCCATGGCTCTGGCTCTGAGGGATCACGGCAGCAGGGAATATCTGTAGGTCCCAGGAACAATTGCAGTTGAGCACAGTCTTCCTCATGGCCCTCACCATGAAGACACAGCAGAGGTTTTCATCCTGGATGTAACCACTGACTGTGACAAACCACCCAGAGTGCTTTAAACTATTAAGCACCTGTACAGCTGGGCAGAATGAAACTCTCAAAAACCAGAGAACTTTAGACTTTAGGAGTTGTTTGATTTGGCTTCAAAACCTCTAGCCCATCTTCAGCTTCACTCAGCAAGCTTTTGAATGTTCCCACAAAGCAAAGCCACGAGCCAGAGAACCAAACCAGTCAAGTGCATTAACTCAGGGGCAGCAACAAGTGCCATTAGAGAATGTGTAGGTGTTGAACAACAAGCACCACTAAATCCACAAATAGCTTTTATCCTATTTGCTCTATCTCATGCACACAAAGACATGTCTGCTTATTTGTTGCCTGGCTTAGATTCTGCTTGGTTTTGTTTTTATAAGGGATTAAAAACAAATTCTCACTTTAGCTCGCTGAAAAAATAGGGTCAGTATCTTCATTAATCACCATTGACGGCCCACTCCAGCTTTGACCACAGCCACGAGACTCAGAAGATTCACTACAACACACCTGCCAATGACACTGCATTTCAGATTAGCAGTCTGGTGTAAAGAAAAATGTACCCTGAATTCAAAGCTGCTCTCAAGGCTCACAACATAATGGGCGCAGTATTTTAAAGTTCATGATATATTGAAAACAGATATTTTAATTCGTCAAGCTAATTGCTAAACTACTTTATGATCAGTATGGTTTCAAACCTTACTAACATTATAGAGGCCTTCTCTTCACTCCTTTCAGTGTCTTTGCAATTTGAGTTAACTCTTTTCCAAGATTCAGGTGTCCAACTCCTGCTCCTCTGAAGTCTCCTGATCACTATATAATACCTGACTTGAGGATTGGCCCTGCAGATAATCAGGCATTTCCCCTAGAACATTACTCCCATCAATCTTATGGCAAAGGTCTATCTCCTGCAGAGTACTCAATTTGACTTGATGGCTCTTTTGCAAACATTTTTTGTGAGTAGGCAGGAACAAGAAAGGGAAAAGAGAATGATTGCCACTATCTCCTCTAACACCCGCGAGGGCACAAGTGAAACTTGCAGATAGCAAGTTCATACAGGAAACCAGAGCTAGTAGTTCACAGAATTAAGCTTTGGAGTACTTTTTTATGGGACACTGAGAGTTCCTAAAACTCACATGAGCTTTACAAAAAGGGATTAGATATATTCATTGGAAAAAAAAATCCATAAAGAAATGTCAAACAAGATGTTCTCTTCAGAGTGCACTGGTACCCTGAATATGCTAAGAAAAAAAGAAGAGAAGCCTATATTAATAGCAAGTGATCCTTCCTATGAATCTTAGTAGGTATTAGGGAAAAAATACCTAGAATGTATTCCTAATTTAACAGTATTTCATGCAGGTCTGGGCAAAAAGTAAAAAAAAAGAATGGAATCCACATGATTAAGTATATTTGCTTTAAGAATAATTTAGGAGGTTAGGGCTCGCCTTAGTTCTTGCATTTTTATATCTGAACACTTTAATTGCCCTTTTATTGTATTTGTTCAATAATTTTTACATTCACCTTTAATTATATTTTTTTATTGCACGGGACTGGGATCAAATTTAGATGAACTGCTTTAAATGGGAAGGATTATAAATTCTGGCATATGGCTGGAACATTAAACTGAACACTGTTCCTTTAATATAGAAAAATTCTGCCTGGAAAATCTATAAAATGCCAAGAGAGCCTTTCTCAAGACAACCAGTCTGTGAGTGCTTATAGGAGTCAGCAAGAAGGAGGACAGTGGGAGCTAATCAACACATCACCAAGTATTTTGACCACTTCGTCTTAACTGCCCAGGTTTGCCGCATATTTCCCTGCTCCTCTTAGGAGAAAGCAAAACCCAAGATGAATTCCAGTCTTTTTAACAGGATGGATGGTACAACTCCTTCTAATACAATTTTCGCTTCTGTGGTTTGCTGATAAGCACGTGCTGCCTGTATCCAGTGAAGCTGCCCCATCAGAGTGTGATGTCTCAGAGAGGAAAAACTTTGTAGCACTCTGGATGTAAACTACAGCAATTTCACTGCTCTTAAAAGTTTCATGTCTAGTTAGGAATCTTATTAATTAAACATGAACCATATTATTACAGCTCTTGTACCAATTAAGCACTGAATTGGTGGCCTGCTATACAGAGTGACAATGCTGTTGTCCTTTGGATTTTACATCAATGTTTTCACTTGTTAGTTTGGGTGTTTAATCCAGATTTTCAAACATGGAATTAATAAAAACCGAAGGCTTCCATAATGTAGCCATAGCAGTGGCCACACTTATTAATTCAATCACTTCTCATGGGCTTGTACTAATCATATCAATTCAGTTTAATTTAAATGCCTTTGAAAGACTTTGAATTAGAAGGGAGGGGAAAAAACCCACAGCAAAAGAAGAACTTTATATTCACCTTGGTGATTCATTAAGCTCTCAGTTTGACCAGCATTTTAACTGACCTCATTGAAATCAACAACTTTTCATTTCCAGCTTTACCCCAGATTCTTCTGCAAGGCATTTGATGTTTCCTTCCTCCCAGAGGAGGTAGTGGGTTGGACATAAGATATTTGATTATTGATACAATAAAAGCATTAGTTTCAGCTGAATACATAAATTTGAAAAAAAGAAAAAAAGAAAAATGCAATTATTATTGTGTGGGCTCGTATGATTAAAATTCCACAAGTAGCTCCTGGGCTCTAGGTAGGAATAGCTTCCATAGACCTGATCTGGTATTTGCTCCCTGCAGTTATGGCAATTTTTCTATTTAGGTAGAAAATAATTTTTGTTTCCACTGAATTTCCTTTCAATATCTTTCATTGCTCCCGCTACCGAGCCACCTGCTTTGTCTGTGTGAGATAGGAGAGGCGTGGCAGGCAGTGCTAGAGGGATGCTCATGAAAGCTGTAGTGGTACGAAGGATCCATGACAGTCACACACCAGCAAACTT
Organism: Struthidea cinerea; assembly: GCA_013397865.1. Taxonomy (NCBI): domain Eukaryota; kingdom Metazoa; phylum Chordata; class Aves; order Passeriformes; family Corcoracidae; genus Struthidea; species Struthidea cinerea. The sequence goes on along the minus strand of VZTI01005851.1, from coordinate 299,945 downwards.
TTCTGAGTGACCCTGAGGGCAGGGAAAAGTCAAAGTTAAACAATTAAGGTTGGTAGGTTGCGTGCTCCTAACCCAGCACAGCACGCTGCATGGTGACAGCCAGGGACAATAAAGGGGAATAAAAAAAAATTAAAATAGCCAGAAACAGTCCCTGGGGTGTCTGTCACAGCCACTCATGCTTTATCTGGTGGTGTATGGAAACAGGCTTCATGGGTAATCTGCACTTTCTGTTCCCCAAAATATTTTCCCTTTGCTCCATAGAGGAGAGAAACACACAAAGTCTGTTTCCCTTGTGCCACTCCACCTAGAGGGGGCAAGTATTCTGCTTGGAAAGAGCAGAGGAGACATCCTGCAGTGCTACCAGCCAAGGATGGCACACCACATATGCCCACAACAGAAGTACTGGGGTTTTCCCCTTCTCCCACTTCAGACGTTCTTGCCCTTCGTGGTTTCCCTGCACAAGGCAGAGATAAAAGGAGACTCTGAGGCAATTTTGCTTCCACAGAGGCCAGGAAACAGCAAGAACATCCCTCTGCTTCTGCAAGCAGGATACAGTCCTGTTTGGCCCCTTTTCCCACTCTTTTCTTCACAGCTGCTGGGATCTAACTGTGTTTTCAGCCCTAAAACAACAAGAACTTTTGCTTATCAGATGAATAATTTTAAGGGTTGTGCAAGAAATAACTGAAGTGCCTATTCCCAGAGTTTCCACAGGAGCACCAGGTGCTATCACTTGACAAGGGGTTCACAAGAGACATAAGGACTGATTCTCTTTAATCATATTTTTTGGTACAAAGCCAGGACTAAAGACACCTATTCTTGTTTGGACGGGAAACTGCCCATGCAATCTAAAGAGATACCCACTGGTATAAAGTCCTTCCCACTCTCCTGCTCCTATGAGGGGTACAGCTCAACCAGAGCATAGACATGATTTTTCTCTTAGGCTGAGCTGGAAGTCCACAAGTCCACCTCAGGGAAGACTCACAAATATCAAATTACCTACTGCCAACAACTGAGCTGGACTAAATTTTACCTGCCACTTATATGTATGCACCTCTGGTCAAGCAAAAGGAACCTCTTCCATGGAATATACGTACCAAGCCTGTCACAGCTACTGATCTAGTCCTCAGAAAAGGTTCTAACTATTGGCTGTATTACATACCATAAAAATTATTATCTCTTTAGGAGAAGCAGCAATTCCCATCCTTGTACTGGAATTTATAATGGCCAGGATAATCTGCAGCCATCCAATTGCCTTTGTCCATGAAAGGTGACATGTCCTAAATACGCACAAGATTCCCTGCTTGACAGTCAGGGCAATTTGAGCAATAGAAGGACACAGTGGGAAAAGCAGCAGCAAGCATCACGTATTTCCTCAGATTTCAACAAACACCAGGCCTGAACACCAGGTAGGAATCAAGATTTTCAGAGGTTCAGCAGATGGGCTAGTCCAGTGTTTCTTCACTGCTTCAAATCTGAGAATCCTCTTCTAAAAATAATTAACAGGCCATCTTGCACAGGGCTGTCACAGCAGCTCATCAATCTATAACCAGTCAAGATCAACTGAACCTTTGAATATTTATTAATTACTCTTCTGTGATGTGTTCATTTGACATGTGTGTGGAAATGTCCACATATGTCTTCCCTTGTCCAGTCTGCAGCCATTCCCACAGGATACAATTGAAGAAGCTCAGGTCCAATGCAGCTGAGCTGCAGAGGAGAGTCAGCTGTACCTGCGTGATCCCTGACAGCTGTTTTCCTGCAGCACCAAAAAACCTGCTGGGAGTAACAGTGTGAGCTGTCAGATTAGAAGGACTCAGGGCATCTCTGTTGAGGAGATGAGAAGTTTTAATTGCATTTTTTGGAAAGGGATCCCATTGTCCAATAAGGTACTCGAGGTACAATAACCAGGAGATTTTAATTTAAAGAAATGAAAGGAGGAAGACTGTTCCCTACCACACAGATATAAAAAGACAATTTCACGTCTGGATGATTGACTCCAATTTACAACAATCTTGTAACAATAATCATTTCAATAATGTGGCTTGCCAAGGGTTTTAGGGCAGCTAACTGAATTATAGCAAATCTTTACAATTACAATGTTTGTAATGAACGCAGTTAGTGAAGCCTCAGCGGCCTTCCCTTATCATTTACCAGTGAGTGATAGCTCGTTGGAGGAGGCCGCCCTTCAGCAAAGAGCAGTGGAGCAGCACACAAACCAGCCAAGTCTCAGCTTGACAGCTTCGAGGAGACAGGGCTGCAGGGACAGAGGGCACATGTGATGTGCAGAGGCTCCCCCTGCCACTCCTCATCATTCCTGCTAGGGACTGTCTGGAAACTGAAAGAGAAGAAATTTATATCAGATATTAGGAAGAAATTCTGTAGTATGAGGGTGGTGAGGCACTGGAACAGATTGTCCAGAGGAGTTGTGGGTGCTCCATCCCTGGAAGTGTTTAAGGTCTGGCTGGGACCCTGGAGAGTATCCAAGTTGTGTTCTTTGGACATTCTTTTCTGTATATAATTTCTCCCCTTTGTAGCAGTCAGCATCCCCCAGCAAGTCCAGTGATTTTTCAATCTCAGTCAATTACAGTTTATGACTATAACAGAAAAGCTCAAAAGCAACGAGAAATATATTATGTCCACCACAAAAGTCATCACAAGAGACTCAGGTGGCTCTTCCTTCCTGACGTCCACTATCACAACAAGCTGGAGAGTCAATGACCCTGTCATGAGGCCAAGTTTTCTCTGTGAGAGAGCCCAGCACTTGTGGATGGATGACTTTGGCCAGCCCTCCTCACTCAGGCTGCTCACCAAGGCTTTTCTGAGCACATGGGCAACATCTAATGTGGAAATCATCAAACCAAATATGTAAATGTACATGTACATTGCTGGAGCTTGTTAGTGAGGTTCCTTCACAGTCTGCAGAGACAAATAACAGCTTTGCCTTGTTCAGAGGTGACTTCTAAAAACTTGAAAGGTCTTGTCACCAAGAGCTGCCTCTGTCTCCACGTTGCTTTATAGTGAGGGTGGTTGAGGCTGAGGACAATAACAACAGTGTGACGCAGTCAAATGCTGTGAAAGCCAACCCAGCAACAAAAATAAGTTCCTTGTCTGGCACACAAATGTCTGCTCAATGTACCCTAAAGTTCATGCCTGGCACCTTGCAGCTGCCCTGGTTGCCTCTTCCAGGTATGGAATGTGCTTGGCTACAAATGGACCACATGGATTTACTGCAGTAGTAAATTACACTCTGGGCTTCTGTCTGGAGTGCACGTGTTAATGCTGACTTCTGCAAGCAACCAGTGGGAGCACAGGTTGGTAGAGCCTCAGATTCACACTACAAAGGTCAACCATCTTTTGGTTTGACACAACCTTCAGCAGTTCCAGCAGCAGCTGTAAATGCACACAGCTCTCAGCTGGTTTTCTTCATTGGCCTATTGGGTGACGTGTGACTGTGTCTGAGACTTCTAAAACTGACAGTTGTCATTACATAAGTAAATAAAAAATTTAAAAATCAAGTAACAACTTCAGCGGGCTTTAGGGAGCTCTCTGTAGCAGTTCTGCACCTGGTCATCTCTGTGCACTTGTGCTCAACAGCACAAGTTATCTCCTTCTGAAGTCAATGGGATTTTGTAACCTAGCAGTGAAAAATCGTCTTTCTCATCACCAGAAATGAAAGTCAATGGTTCAAAAATTCCTGGTAGGCTGAGACCACCCTTTCTCCTGTTGATAAATAGTCTTTCCCTTTGTGTTTCTTTATCTCCTGACTGCTTCTGACAGCTGCTTCTGATTCTGACACCCAACATTTCCTGGCGAAGCAGGCAACTTTTTCTGCTAGGTTTCTGCAGCACCTGACAGGGCAATGTTGATAATAATAAGGATTCATATCTTTCCAAAGGAGGTTCATCATGACACAGAGATATCAGTGTCTTCCTATAAGGTGCAAGGCTGAAAGACCTGAGTGCTCCCAGCTCCCAGCTCCAGGACTTGCTTTGTCACTTTGCAGTATTGATCATTATAAGCCTGGGATATTTATTGTGCTGCTCTGGTTTCTTTGCCAATTATAACTAATTCAGTCAGAAAAACCAATAGCCCACCTTAAAACTTTACTTTTCTGCCCTCATGACTTGACTCTGATGGTTCTTGGCAGACAACACTCCTCACACTCAGTCTGCAGACAAAGCTTGGTTTTCTTAATGTCAGTACAGCGAGCCAAGGTAGTTCTGCATTGCGCAGATGTACAGCACCCGAGAGGGAGAGAACAAAAGAGCTCCCTCACATTCGTGTGTGTTATACAACCATGGAAAGAAACAAAAATACATCTCCAATAAAAATTAGGAGGTCTTTTGTATCTGAATTATTCAAATGGGAGTTTGCTTTTAAGCCTCAAGCTCGAGGTAGTTTTCTTCCACAGCATGGCCTACATTCAGGATATTGAATATATAACTATATATACAGCTGGATATATGACTATGCTGAACAAAGGGGAGAACTGGCAAAGCCCTGCCACTGAATCTCCTGCCCCAATTAACCTTGCTCCTGCGTGGTGCTATAATTGACTTCTGCTCTTTATTAAATGCAGAAGCACTTAGTCCATTGCTCCCGAGCTTAGCAAGCTACCAGCTGAGCCTTTTCTTTACCCCCTCAGAGGAACAATGAGGCAGCGTCAGCAGCTCAGCCCACGCCCTCCTCTCCCCCATGGTGTACCCACGTTTGGAAGAGAACGGCAGAGCCTACGTGGGGTGTGCTCTCAGAAGCAGAGCCAACACTCCCAGCTGCCCTGTCCTAGTCACAAACGCATTTTGTTTTACTAAACTGTTGTGGAGAATATCTCAGTTGCCAGAAGAGAAGCAATGTGTTTCTCCATTAGGAAAAATCAAAACTCCAGTTTGAATTCTGAAGGAAAAATATTATTCTTCCCTCCCCTCTCCCTGTTAAAAACAGCTGCACTCTTCCAACCATTTCTGCTAAGAGAAACCAGACTTCCTACTCCAGTGGGCAGAACTCTCACCAGGTTTGCTTGCTGGCAAACCCTCTGCAAGCTGAAGAAAACAAAATTTCATTAATTTCAAGAAGTCAATGCGTGCACGCAGGGCTCACAAACACCTTTGCCAGTGGGTGGGGGTACCTGTTGTGAAGATGGGTACAAACCTTCACTGCCAGATGAACCATTAAGGGCACTCACTGCAGGCCAGAGAGCAGAAAGCAGACCCTGAAATGGCTTCATCTTTTGTTGTCCCTGTCAGAACAAGGGTGTTATCTACTCCAGGGAAAATGGGAGGAAATTCTAGCATCTTCCCCAGCCAGGCCTCGTACAGAAGCAGGGTTTAGCCCAATCCTACACTTAAAATACCAAGCTGGGACAGCAGAAAGTTGCAGTTTCTCATCTCCCTATAGAAAACACAAGCTGACAACCACTCAGCTACACAGATGTTAACAGGAAGCAATGCCAGAGAGTTCAGAGGTAGTGAAACAGTCAAGGAAGGGATTTATTCCTCCAATGCCTTGGGCACTGCTTTTGGATTAGAAACTCAGCTGAGGGTTTTTTGTTGAACTGAGTTATTTTTTTGCTTTAGCCATGATTTTGTGACTGAGCTGTGACATCCTCTCTGGGAAAAAGGGACAACGTTGTCCTGTCTTGTGCCTTTGTTTTCCAGCTCCTCTGGTCATTCTACATGAATGTTCAGTCAAAGCAAATGTAGGTTGTATTTCTAAGACAAATATGCTTGGAGATCTGAAAAGTAAGCCAGTTTTTTCCAGCTAGGGGTTGTTGAAGTCCAGCCCATCAGTCCAGTAATGGAGTCTGGTTCTTCACCAGCCCTCCCGCATATGTGTCAAAATCACCTGAAATATTTTGGAAGAGGATCACCTTCCTTCCTTCCTTGAATGGATTTTTCTTTCTTACCACAAGGATATTGCTAATTGACAGAGTAGGAAAGGAATTCAATGGCAATGAAAAAAAAAGCAAGTTTCATTTTTAAAGTGATGCCATCAAATATTACAAGCTTTGCCACTTTTCTCTCCCTTGGTGAATACTGCTTCAGAGAGACAACTTCCCACATATCTGGTTAGGAAGTAACTGTGGTAGCTCCACACAATTCATTTTAAGTATTTCTCTTCCCCTCATTGACAATGTTACCTATTTGTTCACTGTGTTCAGAGGAAAGGTCTTAACATGTCTGAACTACATGCAAAAGGATCTTCAGAAATTCTGTACATGTCAGAAGGGTCTTTTTACTCAGCAGGCTGCATTTTGGATACCAGGAGTGTTTTAAATAAAGAATTTCTGTTCAGATCTCCTATACATAAAAAAGAGCATTCCAGGGTGAAATACAATTAAACACCTCAAGTATCACTTTTCTAACATTATAGTTTTTTTAGGCATATTTTGCTAAATCTCATACTGAAACAACTTGAAGAAAATATAAAATACAAGTACTTTTTATTCTTTCGTCAAAGAGAAATTACTGATCTTCAAAGCATGAAAAGATTCTTCTACATTTAGTCTACTAACGTGCATGTCTGTCAGACTTCGAAAACCTTTATACCACTTGATCTTCATACCACTTGATTTTCTTTTTTCTATAAGAGAAGCATTCAAGGAAAAAGTTCCCAATAGTCACATTCGAAATCTGCTCCTGCCCATTCTGTCAACATACTCGTTTTCAAAATTTGCTTCTGACCAATAACACTGAGAACAGAGAACACAGAGAGTAACTCCTCAGAGGCCCTTCTTTTTTCTAGTGCAATAGAAGACACCAAATGATTTGACTTTATCCCATCCTCCACTAAAAAAAAATCAGTAAAATGAGTCTCACTATGTTTTTCCACGAGACCTCCTAAGAAATCATTTTCACAGCCTTATAGAATATTTTGGCCATTTTTTGCACTATTTCAGGTGACCCATAAGAAGTTTGTCTTTCCCAAACTGTTTATCACATGCTGTCTGTGCCTCTTCTTTACCTCCTTATAATATCTCCTGGGAGTTGTGGAGCCTCTCTCAAACCCTCAGCCCTCCAGCCTGTGCCTCTTCAGGGGTTAGAAGTGAATAATGCTTGTGCCTAATTCCAGATTGGGCAGCCAGGTGTCCTACAACCACTGTAAAATATTGATATATGTCGCAGAGACTGACAGGCAGCTGTACAGGCATGAGTGATGAGCCTGGAGCTGGAGGGAGGTTTTGTATTCAGCACCCACAGCTCCCACTCTGGAATGGTTGTTGAGACTTCCAGCCAGTTATGACAGGCAGCCAAACAGTTGACCTCTACAGCTCTAAATTTCGTAGCTGATCCCAGAGCAGCTGAATGGGTGATGACTTTTGGTCACATCAGCCTGGTCTGAATGTAAGGCCTTGCAGTAATGACGCATGGGCAAGGACCTTGCTTATCAGGTGGAAGAATGCAAAGCCGTTTATTGCGCAGTCAGAATTCCTTAAATCCCAGCACCCAACAGGATATAACATCATATAAACAGCAAAGATGTTCCCCACAGTGTCCCCCAATCACCTGGGGTATTGCACAGATTTTACCTATTATGGTAATAGGCAAACAATGCCCTATAAGGCCACAAACTCCAATGAACACTTCTCACAGGCCCAGTCTGTCCATAAACACACAATCCTCTCTCAGTCCATCCCCGGTGACCTGGATGCACTCCCAGGGTCACCTCCGGGCCCAGGACAGAGGCCCTCTCTCTGATCCTCAGGGCCTGTCTCTCTACCACCACCCAGTGCACCCCAACAAGGCCTTAAGGCAGGCTTGAGAACAGAAAGACCATTTTCCATTACCAAAGCCATAAGGCTTGTTTGAAAACGTACTGACATTAGAAAGTAGGCTAAAACCAGCATTTTAGCATTGTGTTTTTATTAATACCTCAGAATTTCTTATCTGGAGTTTACATTATAAATGTTTAGTCTTACAATTCAGGTCTAAGCTTTATAGATTAGATCTAGGAGTAGTATCAGGGTCAAATCAACATTAACAATTGCCAAATGGATTCATCCCATATAAATGACACCTCTGTCTAAGCCTGGAAAGAGGAGGCATGGACCAATACATACTCCTTATGTAAAAGAGAACAGTTTAAAGAACACTCCTGATAGATATCAAGGCAATGGGCACTCTTGCAAAATTTCCAGGTGGGCAGACAAAGGAAGCAGAAGCTAAAAACAGGAATGTGTCAAGATGCGTCTTTGGGACATCATTTATCCTGTTCACAACAACCTGTAGGAGTGAAAAGCTCAGTACTTTTCACTGGCTATGAACTGCAAAACAAGGTTTAGGAATGAAACACAGCAGTTTTAAGGCCGCATTTCTTGAAAATACTCATGAAGTTATTTGCTCTGTATGTTTTAAGTGAGACACTTAAAGTGATCACTTAAGGTGCTGCTGTTTTGTGGGTACAGCAAATCTGAAATTCTGTCCTACATCCAGCCCTAGATCTGCAGTGTCTTTGATAGACAGGTACCTGCCACGGGCTGGGGTCATAAAATCCTAAATACATAAAGTGAGTACACCTTTGATGAAAATCAGTCCTTAAGTAAATCATTGCACCTAAATTTTTTATCCCCAGTTACAAGGATTACTATTTCAAATATTTTTCAGAATATGGATTCTGTAATCTGTGTGATAACAGAAGTAAAGGCCAAAATGTCCATGAAATACACATTCAATGTCACTGAAGTGGTAGCATGATGTTAATAATGTGAGGGAATCTTGTCACTCTACAAAGCTCAGCAAGGCTGGCAGGACAGTACAGTCATGTTGAATTCCAAAAACCAGGGTCTTACACTGAAAGACTGAAGAAAATGCAGTCCCAAGAGCATATATTTAATTTAAAGCACATCTTTATAGGAAGTGTTTGTACAAACAAGTGTGAGGAGCTTAGGCTTTTAAATGTAAAGGAATATCGTAACAGACATTAACTTAAAGAGCACAGATTCCTGAAAATTAAAAGTTGTCTTTCTCTCACATGCAGAAACATTTGCTGAATAAATAAGCAGGAAAGAGAAGCTGATGTTATCTTTAAGGAGAACCATGTAATACATTAAGATATATGAAAAATCAAAGTAAGGGTTTTTATTTGGCACAGTAATGTACCCACTCTGCTGCCCAAGAGCATAAAGGCAGTGGCTGTGTCCCAGCATTCAGCTCCCCTCTGCCAGCCTCAGGACTAACTTCATCGTGTAGTTCTGCAAAGTCTGGGAGTGGTTTTACTGATTGTTTTTCCAGAAGAAGAAAAAATAAAAATAAAAAAAATATATTAATAAGAGTATCTCACAGAAACAACAATCCATTTAGGAGCTCTGCTAAGAATGCCAGCTCTTCCCCTGAGGTGTGGAAAACTGTGGCAATGGTAGATAGGAGAAATTATATAAAGGTGATGCTGCTAAAGTAGATTTCTCTTTAATTGTCTGCCCTGGGCAAATAATATCGTCTTTTTCCATTCTTCATTCTGCTCCTCCCCCACATCCCTGACACTAATGTAAAGTTTCATGTTCTGACTATTAATAAACTGGTAATGTTATAAAAATCTTACATCTAGTTGAATAATACTGAATTAACAGCCCAACCACTGATCAAATTTATTTCTGTGCAAAGGAAGAATATCTGCTTTGATATCAGTGGCACTGTATTAGCTTAAACTTGAAGATCAGAGTCACTCTTAAGATTCTTGTCTGGGATAAAGCTTTTTTCCTCTCCTGTTAATTTCTCTGCAGTTTGAGGCCAGTTTAATTTTCAAGAACCATATTGCTTAAAGAGCAGATTGCAGGCAAATTCCCACCAGTTTGACTGAAAGGTGAATTTCAAGGTGATGCAATCAAGCAACAGGAAAATATCAGATGTTTTGAAACTTCTTCCCTAGGAGATATTTCAGTTAGATTAAGAGTAGTTCACACTGATTTAGCCTGAGAGGCAAAGAGCCTGCACACCTGTTACAAGGCTTGTCCTCAGCTCGAGGTCACAGCCCACCAGCTGAGGTGCAGGAATTAACTCAGCGCCCACACTCAGTCCTTTGAGCGCAAAGGGGCAGCAGCTCCACAAACAAGCCCAGCCCAAATGCGAGCACCTGTCTGGTCTTAGCTGAAGTCAATTCCTGCCTCGTTTGACCTAACCCAGAATAATCCATTATCCCTCTGAAATACAAATACCTATACAAGCTTTGGGCTTGTTGACCAGATCAAATACAAATTGATTCAAGTTGCATCAATACAATTCACTTAAGTTTCCTCACTCGTACCACACTCCATATCCTAAGCTCAGGTCTTTTGCCCACGATCTCAATGCAGATTTAAACAGCCTCTTGTTAACCAACATAAATGTTCTCTGCCTCACAATGAGGCTCCCAGAAAACTTTATCACTCCTTTTACTGTGCCTGCTCCTGGACCTGCTATGCATTTTTCTTAGCTCTCATGGCTGTGACATGAGAGCACTGAGAACTGTGGGTGTGACACTGGGAGCACTGAGCAGCTTGCAGGATCAGCCTCCAGAGCCCTGATTATGGTGGATACAGAGAGACCCACACTCCCATCAACACCACAGTCCCATGCTGACCTGTGCTTCTCCTGGCCTCAGAGGGAAGACCGCTAAGAAAAAATGGTTCATATTTTCAGTGTGTGCCCACAACTCATTCCCTACAGTTATACTTTTCCCTTGCTATATGCCTAAAATCAAAGCTTCACTTGCATGCTGGGATCCAGCACACAGCAATGTCTTATTACTCCTCCTCTGAATATCCTTCCACTTGGTTCTCTGACATTTTTATTTAAACTCTTGTTTTTTCAGACTGTAGCACCTTGATATCAACATTGTTTTGCATCCTCACTCTGGCCTTTGATTTTCTCATCCCAGCAACTTTATTTTCTGTGCAGCACACTCTAGAACAGCTGCTGCTATTCCACCAGGATATTCCTTCTTCCCTCAGTCTGGCTGTTGGGAGGCTGCAGATGTTCTCCAGCCCCACGGTTTCTGTCTGTGCTGATGGATGACCCAAAACTTCCTGGATATTCCCTGCATTCGGGTGTTCCCAGGGAAGTGTTTCTATAGCCCACACAGCCACAGGAGCACCTAAGAAAGGCAATTTGCACAACAGGGTTTCTAGGAAGATTTCTTTTCTTTAAATTTTGTGGATCTCAACCTCTGCAGCAATGCTGCTGCTGCTCTAGTACCCCAGGTCTAAGTCTGCTTGGCTTTTACTACAGGTTCTGCCTTGATTCCAGCTGTTAAATATTTGAGGAGAGCCTGTGTAAAGCCCACCCAGTGCCCCACCAAATCACAGGGTGTGCTGGCTGGAGCTCGTCTCCATGGGATGAGCTGGTCCCTGTGCCTCTTGAAGAGGACATCCCCCATCTTCTCAGCACCCCAGCCTTATATCTAGATGCTGGACTTCACAGGAACAGGCAGGAATTTGGGATCAGCATTTCCTCACAAGGGAAAGGGTTTGCCAGTCAGCCTGAAACTCTTTTGAAAACTAGACCAGTGTTCTGCTAAGAAAGAGCAAGCTTAATAAAACAGTTTTGGAACAAATTTATAAAAATGAAAAGGAAGCGCGCTCTCTCTCAGCTAACTGCATCCTGGCTGGGCTCCAGTTGCTGCTCTCTTTATTTCATCCAGCTGAAGTGCTGTTGGGGCCTGTCTCAGCTCCAAGAGCCACAGTCAGAGCCAGGAAAGCCTGAGCAGTTAATCTTGAACTCAAACACCTTCTTTACTTTCCAGCTCCGTAGGGAAGGTGCAGAACAGGGATGCTGCCCTGGGGATGCTCCCGTTCCAGCAGACCCCTTCTCTCTTCGCAGGCTGTACAGATGCAAGCATCAAACAGAGTGTTACCTAAAGCTGATAAACTCAATCTTTAATCAGGAGATGATTTTTATCATGCAAACCGTGGGATTGTTATCTCTTACAACCTGCCTTTGGGAATGTGGATATCCGCTGGCATAGGCCAGACACAGCCTGGCATCTCCATTTGTGTGGCCAGTGAACTCCAGCCTCTCCTGATAACGACTGGGTTTGCAATTTTCCCTGCAAGCAGCCCATGTATTCTCTGTGGATGAGATGCTATCTGCACCCCAGCAGGGTGACATTTAATCCTAAATCCCCAGCAGGGTGACATTTAATCTTAAATCCACTCTGATGAAACATCTCTGCTGCCAAAAAAGGGTGTGGTTATCCTCCCTCTCCCCAGCAACACTTCTCCACCCCTTTCCCTACAACCAGCATTGCTCTGACGCTGTGAGCCACCAACTCAGGCCAAGCAGCTCTGCACTCTGTGCTTTGCCTGCTGAAGTCCCTGAGCCAGCACATCGAGGGGTTGAACACACAGCAGCCCCTGTGCAAAGGCAGCAGCTGGAGTCAGAGGTCTCTGTGAACAAGGGGAAGGGGAGTGGGGCCACTGATTTCAGCAGCAGCCCACAGTCAGGTCGGCTTAACCACCCACTACCTGCCCAGTCCTTACACCTGAAAGCTGCATTTTGTAAAACACATAAAATCACTGCCACGTGCTGTTCGAACAAAGGATGTGACTAAAGACGAACTAACAGTGGGGACTAACAGGAGGAGAGTGGAGGGCAAGCTCCTGATTTGACTGACCAAGTTCTGATGGCAGGCTTCACACCTTCATTGCTGAGTCCAAGGACATGTGGCATGCCAGCACTAAACTTTTAGCAATGCAAATCTTTATAATGTGCACAAGTTAGACACTTATTCATTCCCCATACTAAATGTTGAGTTGGACAATTCTACAGCTCATCTTTCCAACATACCATGATGTCACATCACCATTCAATGCATCTTGAAGTTGCAGCCTCCAAGGCTCTGCTCCACACACAGTCAGAGGCAACACTCAAATGTATTTCAGACTACAGGCTTGTAAACTCACACGTGGCATTGTTACAACAGGTTGTAAAACCAGTCCCATGCCTGACTTCAGCAGTTTCATGTTTGGTTTTGGTGAGAACAGGGAGGGTTTCCTTGAGGAGCTGTTCTGTCATCTCTGCTACCAGGGTAGTGGCAAATGTCACTTGAGTCTTCACTTGCCAGGCAGCTGAAACTCAGCTTGATGCTTGTTGACTTGCACTTTAAAGTGCTCGTTGCTCAACTGTTTCAACAATTTAGATAAGCTGGGGAAATGCATCAAAGACACACACCAGCCTTCTGGTAATGAATTTGTTTCAAGCCACTTGACGAAATACAGAGGGCAGCAGCTAAATCTAGCGATGACTGGTGCCAAAAGCCACCACCAGTGGTGAGCACCTGCACTCAGCACAGTGTATTAAGTTTAGAAGTGAGCCTGAAACGTGCTGCTGAGACAGTAAGTAAAACGCTGGCATTTTACTTTAAGAACCATGATTAGAGTGGAAGATGTTGCCTTAATAAAATATGTTTTGTATCTACTCTTAGTAAATCACAGCGAAATCGACAGCCTATACAGGAGAGGAAGACTAGAACTCAGCTTGCAAGCAGACTGAATTATTTCTCACTACAGATTTGAGGTTATTGGCAGACAGCCCATGTTGCCATTTACTCCTCATAGCAAACATGTTTTAAAAAATATTTTCCATATAGACAGACACACTGTAGCCACTGGGACTCCAGAGAGCCGCATGTAGGCCCTCCTGCCCTTTGGAGGCTCGGGTTTGATTTCCAGGTAATACAAATCAGAACTGAAATTGCAATTATGTCTGTAGCAGAAAACTGCTGGTTCGTTGCCTGTGTGGCAAATAACCAAGAGAAGGGCAAAGTGTTCCCAAGGAATGAAGAGATGCACACTGCTTTCTTTCCTCCCATGAGCTACAAACAGTGCCTCTCACAGTCCTGAAATTCGCTTTGAATAGTTGCTACTGTGTCTTTATCAGAATAGCATCTTCATTTGTAACTGGGGAAATATTAGGCAGAAAAATTGATAACTGTAGTGTTTGCTTATACTTGATTATTATTCTTGTTGCTGTCCTTCTCCCTTTTATATTTTAGACAAGAATGTCCCCATATTTAAGTGCCTCTTTGGTTTTTATTAAAATAATCAATGAAATATTTCCTGTTTCCCACCCCCAAAAAAATTTTACTCATTAAGACATCTTTTTACCATTTTCCTCAAGGAGAAGGAGCACTCTGTGGCCTATGCAGATGTATCACCTATGAGGTATTCTCAGCAGTACATCATGGCTGTGTGTAAGTCCCTCTTTAGAGACCCTATTGCTTTTTTGCATGATCAAAATAGAATTGCATCCACTTCTGGGTTACTAATTGATGCAAATTATACTGACATAGCTGGTGAATTTCCTGCTTTAAATTAGCAACCATTTCAATGGAAAAATCGTTTAAAAAGAAAAGGACTAAGTAAATAAAAATGCTGTTTGTTGTGTTGTTGGCTAGGCTGAATCCACTAATGCTTTTAAAGTACTTTTTAAGTTATTTTCTTTTAATCAGCTCAGCTGAAATTCAGAGGCCACTGCTTTAACATTACTGTGTGATCTGGTTGGGTTTGCTTGAAACTGTTGCTGGACGAGAATATGCACAGTTACAAAAACTATGGATATATCAGTACTCAGGATGGAGGGAGAGAGGAAAAGGGCAGGGAAGAGGGGATGCAGGGAGGGAAGGAGACAAGGTGTTTTATTACAGACGGCCAACACATCCACATTCAACACTAGGATTAGTCAGGACTTCCTTCTCTTCTTGCATTTTTTCATGTAATTAGCAGGCTGCTTTTCAGAAGCCAAAAACTCAGAGAGAAGATCCAGAAAAACGTGTCTGTTTTAATAACTATTTTCTTCTGACTCTCCCAAAATATCCTCCTTTCCGTTTGCCGAGCAGACTTCTAGCAATAGCCTCCCTTTCCCGCTCTTCCTCACACTGACCCCATTAAATCCAAAGCCATTTTAGCAAAGCACTGGGTTGAATTTTTGTAAAGGCCATGAATGGAGAGCCTTGACCATCCTCAGACCTCTTCACAACACAGGCATGAACTGCAGGTCAGCTCTGAGCAGTAACCAAAATTCACTGCACAAAAGGGAGGTGCTGAGGAAACCTCTAACTAAAGCATTTAAAATGATGAGTAGTTCCTCACCCAGTCTTTTGTAGGAAGAATGTGCAGTCAGGACAGGTACAGCCCGGAGCAAGAAGCTGCACCACTACCAGAGACGAATGGCTTTGGGTGAGAGATCTGCTTCCTGCAAGTTCCAGGGCTAATGGTGAGTGTGGCCTCGGGGAGCGAAGGCAGCAAGAACTGCTGTCCCAGGGAGTCTGCAGGAGCAGTGGAGCGTGAGGTACCACACTGAGGAACACTGCTGTTTGTCTCTCACTCCAATCCACAGCCGAGAGAATCACAGAATCATTTAGGCTGGAAAAGCCCTCTAAGATCACCAAGTCCAACCATCAACCCAGCGTTGCCAAGTCCACCACTAAACCATGTCCCTAAGCACCACATCTTCACTTTTTCTTAAATACCTCCAGGGATGGTGTCTCAGCTACTTCCCTGGGCAGCCTGTTAGAAGCTGGCAAGTGCTCCAGTGTTGCCTAAAAATAGATGAAATGTGTAAATGTCTCCTTCAAAAAAAAAAAGTGCTTACTGTGCTCATGGGATGGGCACTTCTGTTGGAAAACTCTTGTCACTCTTTCCTTACTCAAAACACTTTCCCTTTGAAGTTCACACATTGCATGCCAGCATAGGAGTGTCTTCTAATCTAATGTTAGCAGGAGGAAAAAAAAAAAGATCCTAAATCTCATGATGCAGTTGTGAATCCCCTGGGAAAACAGGCAGTCTTGTAGCTATAAACTTCCTCTTCACCATACTCATGTTGTGCCCTTTACTCTCTTGGTTCTTTAATCTCAGCAATAGACTTGTAACTAGTATAACATTTTAAGAGCTTTGGAGTAGGGATCACAGCAATTTCCTGGAGCTAGGATGAGATTACAACATTCAAAGATGTGATACATTAATAAAAACAAATTAATCTGCTACGACACAAGGAACATCTTGAAGCATATTTATTAATTCCACTGGGATTATATGAACTGCTCAGACCCTTAGGAATTTCTTGTGTTGTGCTGTAATTTATGCTAGAGAGACTAGACCTGGCACCAGCCTGCTTATCTGTCTCTGAACAGGTCAAGGATTAAGTGTTATCAGTGCATTAATAGATTTGCCTGGAGAGAACAAGGGTAAATGCACCATCAATAAAGACAACCTCCCTAAAGTTGAAAATTGTTGAGTTTCTAAAATCTGTTGCAGAGTATGTTGAGTACATTGGCTCTCAGCATCACGTATGCCTGAAGAGAGAAAATGTAGCTCTACAGTGGCTTCCCAAGTGGAATTCTCTGGTGAATGAGAGCACAGGGCACCTGGAGTAAACCTGCTCAGCTGGTGAGTCCATGGGCAGCTGGGCTGGAGCATCCCCCCTCCATGGGAGCGTGTGAGAGGGAGCCTGTGCCTGACAGGGGTAGCAGAGAGGCCAGGCTGGTGTGCAGTGTCAGACTCTGTCTACCCCTGGTCTGTTCCTGGGGTTGGTGGCAAAAATCAAACAGGACTGCTCCGTGAAGATCCTACAAGGGGATTTCCACCGGAGTCGTGTGGATGTAAAGATCTCCATGGCTTAAAAAAACATTTACGTTGTCTGAAGTCTTCCCTGCTCTGCTGTCTGACCCCTCAAGATGCTGCTTGGCCTCTTGTGACCACACCTCCATGAGCACCTGTGACCACCCTTGTTTGGATAAGAGATCCCAGGGGGAGGGCCGTGATTAGCACTTCCTTAGGCTGTTGCACTTTTTACTCCCTGTTTATCTCTGACAATAATACTCTGCATTTTGTGCTTTTATAACTGCACTATAAATTGATTGATGTCTGCAACCAGCTAAACCTGGGGTGCTGGGGATAGATAATCAAACACGCTGACGAGCCTCATGGCTTTGTATCCATCTACTCATGACTTGCTCACCAAGTGAAAAAAAGCTTTATTCACACAAAAAAAACGGTTTGTTTAACCTGAATAGTGTCACTTAATGCTGACACCAGGAAGTCAGAAACCTGCACATCAGCAGGTTTCTTTTATAATCTCTTGAGGTTCTACTTCAGCTGTTCTCTGCCCAGCTTGAATGTCTATTTGCCTCATCACAAATGATTGCCGATTTATTGTCAAGGGTGAAATTACCTACTCTAAATCCTTGCTAACTACTTCACTTACAAAAAATGATGAAGAAAAAAACTAGGCGGGCTTTTTTGTTCCTCCACGATTTTACTGGGCTAATGTCCTCAACCTCTAATTGAGGCTAAGGGAAATTAGATCACAAAAACCTATATTAAAGTAACATTAAGAATCTGAATTGAAGTTGCAAACGTGATGAATTTCAAAGATGGAGCTGAAATTCCCACGGAGCAGCCTCTCCTTAGTGCTCCCTTAAGCACGGAGACTTCACAAAATAGAAGTGTCCTGCCCGCAGATTGGAGATCCATGGGCTCTGTCAGTAGTGGGAAACCAAACTGGGCCATGGGCTGGGCTCAAACACCGCCTGTGAATGTCCACGGTGTTTACAGCCTGGTGCAACTTAGTATGGTTTAGATTCATGTCCATGACTCTGCCACGTGGGGTCTATGCATGGTCCAGAAGCAGCACTGAGCTGCCCTCATTTGGCTACGTGGGCGAGGACTCCCACTCCCTGGAAGAAGGAAACACAGCAGTGTGGGAGCAGGTAATGGGAAAGCTCGCTCCTGGCTGTTTTCTTTCTTAAAACAGACATATCTATTTAGTAGTTTTATGCTGATAAGAATGAAAGGCCCATTAGGTGACAGTTAGCACCTGACACTTTGAATTTTGCATCTGAAATTCCTTTCATCTTTCTCCCTCCTGTCCTTTCTGCTTTGGATTGAGCTGTATCCTCAGTGCATCCTTCCACTCCTCTTGGCCTGTCAAGAAACTTAACTGAGTCTGACTGCGTTCAGATCAAGCACAGCTCCTCAAGGGAACTGTGCAACCCAAATAAAATTAAATGCAGGGATTAAGATGAGTAGGGGAGGATGTGATTAACACAATCAATTAACCCAAGTTCTCCTGTGTGGAATGAGACCTACCGCATCCATGGTAAATTCTCATTCAGTTACTAATTTTGTCATGGATGAACATAGAGATAACCCAACTTTTTTCAGTTCCTTTTTGTAGCGGATGTTCACGAGACATCAGTGAGAACATGCACAGCCACGCTGAGCTTGGTGCTCCTGTACCTGGCCAAGTGCTCTGGCAAACAAGGGAGCTGATTTGTCCTGTGGCAGGACCAGCAGCTGAATTCAGGTACTCACATTCCCACACCTGGAGAAGTCTGTCTGTGCAGACTGAGCATCCTGCATGTTTGGGGGGAGGAAAGGGAGGATGGGGAGCAAGAAACAGGCCATCTCCCATTTTAAATATACATTGGTCCCAGCATGGGGAGTTGGTTCAACAAACACTGAGTGTGGAGCACCCAGAGCCATCCTCAGGACAGAGCTCTGCCTCTGGGGGTGGCCTGCAGGGACAGTAAATGTTGTTTACTTCAACATTCATGTATTCTAGAGAGGACTAAAAAAAACACCTTGATAAGCCATTCACAGACTTTCTCTGGCACGGGGGAACATGGAAGCAGAGGAATTTAGGAATGACAAGAGGCAGACACCCCAGACACTCTCCTGGCTCCTCTCTGGCCCCTTGCACTTTCCCATTGTTCCATCCTTCCTTGCCATCTATTCCTTCAAACCCCTGGTTTTACTGTTGCCCCTGCTCTCAGCACCAGTTCTGCTCCTCTCTTCCCAATCCCAGTTGTCCTTTTGTTCTGATCCAGCCACTGCTGGATTCCAAAATAGACAAAATGCGTTCCTCTCTCTCTGACAAAACCTAGAGAATTTTATTTCTTTCCTCATCTACTCTTTCAAAAAGACATAGAGGTGGTGCTCTAGGGCTTTTAAAATTATAGGACAGTTAGCAGCTTAATAAGTAACATTTACTGTAATTGCAAGTTCCTGAGGAGCCTCCTCACACCCAGCATCCAGCAGACCCCAAAAGAGCGAGGTCCTGCTTGCCTGAGCAAGGGCTGCTGCAGAGGCTGCCCTCACAGGGCTGAGAAATCAGCAGGTGCTGCACGAGCAAGACGTGGGGTTTCAGCCCTGATTAACTTCACAAAGGGCCATTCCTGAGCCACAACAGTACCTGCCCAGCAGCTGCTTTCCATCCCACAGTATTTCAGCTATGCCAAATATGTGATAACACTTAAAATTAATGCCAGTTCCAGAGTCATTCAGAGGGTTAGGCATATTTATTTCTGTAAAATGAGATCTTATTAAAACCCGAGCATGTTAGGAAATACTTTGAGCACACGGTGTAAAAGAGCCACTGTCTCCAGAAGGACTGAAGGGAGATTAAAAGCCAGGTACAGATCCTTTCATAGAAGCATGGAAATGCATCAAAGCAGGACAAGGCTGTTTTTCTGCTCTTTTTGTTTGTATAAAAGCTGTTTGGCATCTCTATTGTATGTGTTTGTTTGGCAATAGTCTGCCATATGGCTTTTCTCTTCCAACTGCAGCTCTGTGTTTTCTAAGAAACATAAATCAAAATGACAGGTAAAATAACTGAACTTTTGTCAAAAGATGCACCTCTAGTATTTTGAGAGCATGTGGATATAGCATGCACACCTTGTGTTTTGGAGAGGATCTGGAGAGAGACAAATTCACTTCCACCCCTCCTCCCCCCAGGTAAACTCCTGTTTCTGTACCCAGGATGCAGATTTCCTTCTTTCTTTCACTTCCTTTCCTTCCAAAACGTCAGTCTTTTAGGTAAGCGTCCAAAACACCAACCTTCTAATCTGCTCAAAAAAAAAGGAGTTAAAAGCTTTTATCAAAATCCTGCTTTCTTCCTTTCTTGTGTTTGTTTTGATTTGTTCCATTTTCCTCAAGATAAGCCAACTTCGCTGTTCCAGACAGCCCTCCTTGTGAAAACAGCTTAAAATATTTTCCTCAATGAAACCTGGACACCTGCCTTATTTCAATAATCTCTCAGGGCTTTCAGTGAAGCAGATGCTGTTGAGTCAGACCTGCAGATATTGTACTCTTCCCAGTCATTTTTGTTATTTAGAGTTTCCCTTAAAAAAAATAATACTCTTCATCTGTATATCACCTAGTTCTCTAAGAGGGTTGGAAAAGGCCACTGAAAAGAAAATAGTGCACAACATCTGGAGGCTGCTGAGCCTGCTCTGCCCAGCCTCCTCCCCGGGCTGGAGTCAGCTGTGCATCCTGCTGACTCAGGCCTGCCACATTTCCAGAGGAGTAAAACACGACTAAAAAAGTGCTAAAGTGAGTGTTCATCTATAATTAAAATTTGCCAGCTATGCCTAAACGAGTTCAAAATACCTTTTCCACAAATCACTGTTCCTATAAAATGAGATTTTTTCTTTTCAGATCAAAGAATAGTTTTAATAAACGAGGGCATCTGTGGAAGCAGTTCTTACTAAAGACAGCGATTAAATTGCTTCAGTTTCTAACCTGATGCCTCTGCCTTTTGCGAAGCATTTTCTGGGCAGGTGCTGGCAGCAGCCCACCCCTTGTGGGGTTTCCCTGCTGTGCAGGAACCCCAGGTCAGATCCCATTAGCACTGCCCAGCAGCACTGAGGGGGCGACCAGGGTTGTGATCACCTGAAAAAGCAGCCGATGAAGTCAGTGCCTGCTTTGTACCTGTCTGTTGAATTATTGATATCAAAGGTCATGCAGCTTCAGAAAACACCAAAATGTGGCATCCTCGCTCCTTCAGAGCTCTCTCAGCCAATTCATCTCATTTTTCTCCATCACAACAGGGGCTTTTCCCCCAGCCACCAAGCTCCTGGAGCTGCTGAGGGAAGCACACAGCAGCAGTTTTGCTCCAGACATGCATGCAAAGCCTGTGCTGCAAACACCAGAGCCCAGGCTTCAAGCTGGGAGATATTTCTGGGGAGGTTTCAAAGAGGCTGCTGGCTGCCATGCAAAGTGACCAAGGTGTCTCTCGTGTAATTATCTCAGCCAGCTGTTTTCCCAGACATGTTTTGTAAATTCATTGAGATTTCTATTGACCTCCAGCAACACAAATAAATTTCCTCTGTTTTATCATATTTACCATGTGAATATGAATGGCATGGACAACATGCAAATGATTACAGAGGGAGTTGTAAGGACTTAAGGAATGCTGTTGCCTGTCTCAAAACACTGTCAAGGCCACAGAAGGCACTTGCCATAAGACAAGCCACCACAGAGAGACCTTGAAATAAGCACAGAAGGAAGGAATTTGCAACAGGAGGGCATTAATTCCAGGCCTGGTGAGGCAAATCCAGGTAACCTCCTGGTTACTGCACCTGGACAAAAATTCCCACTATGGCAAACTGTGGGAAAGAAAACAACTGCTTACACCCATGCCATCCCAAGTTGCAGGAGCAGCACCTACACCTGTGGACACCCAGAATTCGGACTGTACAAAGGTGATAGCCCAGAAGAACAACTCTGGGACCCCCACCACCAAAAACCAGGGTGAAGGACTGGTGGGACACCAAGGGATCCACAGGGTGGTGATATCTTTCTGCTTAATCTGTCTCTCTCACTCTCTGACCCCTTTCCCATTTCTTTCTCTCTCTCTACCTCATATTTACTGTCAAATAAAATCTCTGCTATTGACTTCAGCATGTGGTCTCATTTGCACCTCAATTTGGGCAGAGGCACCTCTTAAAAGCTGGATCATAACAGAAATCTCTGTCCTGTTGGCATCACTTCAACAGAGTCAGAAGAAAATCTCAATGTAAGCATTTTCTCAGGTTTCGAAAAAGCTGTATTAGGAATAAGGCCTCGGAGGAACAAAATAAATAATTCTGTTTTATTTCAAGTGTGATAATTTTTTTTATAATTGTTCCTACTGCTTGTTACTGACCCAAAACTCAGGGCAGATTAAAATATCAAGAGACAGGCCCATATGGCAAACATTCATGGTTGTGCTAAGCATTAAATGGATGGATGAGCAGAGGGGAAAAAGAAGAGCTGCAGATTCCAACACTGAAAAGGACATTGGGCATGTTCTCTGGGTTGAGAGGAGGGAGGAACATGATGAAAAGGGTGAATTGAGAATCATAGAATCATAGGATGGCCTAGGTTAGAAGGGAGATCAAAGGTCATCAGCTTCCCTGCCATGGGCAGGGACACCTTCCACTGGAATGGGAGGCAAGAGCTGAGTTGAGATCTTCTCTTCTACATTCTGTCTTTCAGTGAAAAAGGAGAGTCTGGGAGAGCGGCTGTGCCAAGACAGGGCAGTTGAATCCCATGTGTGCCCCAAAACACAGAGTTGGAGAAGCAAGTCTCCAGCTCCAGAAAGCAAACTAATAGGTTTTTAGGACACAGAAATCTATGAGGCAGGCTCTTGGGAGCTGAGTGGGGTTCCAGCCTCAGCTCCTTGAAGGCTGAAACCCCCAGTTCCTCCATCCAGTGCTCCTGTGCCCACCCTGGGTTGTGTGGGAACACTTCAGCAGAGGAAGTTCCACCTCGCACAGCTGCAGCCCATCTGGACAGCAGGCTCCTCAAAGCATGCTTAGCTTTGTTCACCTACAGCAAAAGCCCTAAAGGGGCTTTTAAAATGGTTAAGCTGCATTTTTTCTCATGTTTGAATCATGCTCTATTTCTCCATGCCTTATGTTAATGAAGAGGTGGCTGGCCAGCAACACAGCCCTGCCCAGGCAAACTCTTATCAACCATGATCGTGTTTGCCTACAGTTCGGCTTGCAGAGATAAAACAATGTAATAATAAATCCTCCTCCCCCACCGCTGGGGAGCTTTGGTTTTCCAAAATTAAATAACTTGGTGGATTGTGGCAGTGCACAATTTACCCTTTCAGCATGTGAGTCACAATCCACTTTAATTACTTAAGTAATTCAGTCCCCAAGCCTCGTTTACAGCGGGCACACAGTGCTTGGCATCCAGCCCGTGATTTGCAGACGCATCTGAATCTCCCACATGCGTGCAGTGCTCCCCTACATCAAACTTTATATATTCCTACGCTCCTTCCAGGAGATATACATTATTTACAACATCTGTATTGCAAACATGCCAGAAGAGCACTGGAGTTTTCTCTGGAGTTCAGCAGCCTTTTCATGTTCCTGTGCCTGAAAGTATATTAAACATTCCTGCTTCATCCTGTACCTCTGCTTTACTGACTACACAGCCTGTTTTATGCAGGGCAGTGCTCCCCTTCTATGTAGGTGAAGGTTTGTTTACTCACATAATGCAGCTGAAAAGGCAGCTGTAATGACAGTGAGAAAAAACAGAAGGAACCAGGCAACAACAATATTTCCTCCTCTGAACATTTGAAAGGGTTTGGCTAGAAGTGAAGGAGAACTGAAAACCAAAAAGTTAGACGGGATCATCAGCATAGAAACAAGCTGGGATTGCCTCTGCAGTTGCGGTAACTGGTAGGATGGAACATGGAGAAAGATGAGGAAGGCAGCTCTGCAGAGTTCCCATGTGCATGGCTGCTCTGCAAACTACCTCTCCTCAACTGCCTCGGGTTCTGGGAAATTGTTTATGTGGCTTTTGGAGCCTTTGTTCACAAATGGATCCTTTGCTGCTTCAGATATTGATCAGCTTACAAGATTCTCTGGGCAAACACAAGAGGAAAAATATTGTTTGGGAGACAAATGGAATATTGCAGAAAGTAACATTTCTAGAGCACACATTAGAACCAGATGTTCCACTCAAAAGTATTTGTGGTCAGGGACTGTGCCGAGAAACTAACTGCTATAAAGAGAAAAACCCAGAATTACAGCACACTGGATACAAGAAGAAGTTACACCAGGAGAAAAAATATTGCAGAAGGATATATTAGGTGTCTTACAGTCTGACAAGTCTAATTACAGGTTACTGTCCAAGCCAGAAAAGGGTTGGATCCAGCTCCCACCTCTTCCATAGATGTACTGCTGGATTTTGACCAAACCACGTAGGCTTCACTTCAGTGTTGACTAAGGACTTGAGGGCTTTGCTGCACTGAGGAGTTTTGTTTTCCTCTCTCTCTGTGCCTTACTCATAAGAACTGGATGCAGCCCAGGGGTGGCAAGTCCTGGGAGGGCTGACGGGAGAAGTGCCGGCATGGCAAGGTTTGCATGGCCCTTTCTCCAGGGCACCACACAGAGCGTGAGGAGGAGGAAGGTGGCTGTCAGTCCCTCAGGGCCTTTCCCATCCCAGCAGATTCTTCCTGGGGCAACAATCCCTTTGTAAATGGGGACTGGGCTGTTTCTCTGGCATTTTGAAGAGCTGCGAGGGACAAACACACTGATACATTTGGGTCTCCCACTTGAGACAGTGACAGAAGATGTGGAAAAGCACACAAATAAAAATAAATACATCAGTCATAAATTTTAAAAGCATAACAGAAGAACACAGTTGTCACACCAAAGAGCAAAGCTTCGCCTGGCTCCGTGGCCCGAGTGTGGTCAGAAGGGAATGCTCAGGTGAAGCATACGAGGAGCAATGCAGGCACTGAGTGACCCTCCCCTCTCTCACAGCTTCTGGTGACATAGGGACTTCTGGGCTTTCATCCTGGACACAATTTTGAGCAGAAACTGATGGCCCTATCCTCTGCCAAATTGCCCCATCAGCTTTTGAACCCGTTTGTTATTTTGGTCTCCATAATATCCCGTGGCCATGACTTGCACAACTTCACCATATGCTGGGTGGTGAAGTGTTCCCTTTTTAAACGCCCAGCTGATTTCATCAGCCCTTATTCTTATATTGTCAGGAATGATAATTAATCTCTTTCCTCAACTACCCATTACCATTCATGACGTTATCAGGCTTCATCTCTTCCCCAAGCTGAAAATACCCAGTATATTTTGCTTTTCCTCAAACGAAAGTCACTCCATTCACTGAGCCTGCTTCTCCCTTTTTCTGGGGCGCTTTCAGCTCTCCATTCCAAGCTGTGGTGATGAGTTCACTGCATAATATTCAGGATAAAGATACATCATGAATTTATGTGGTAGCATAACTAATTTTTTCTGTTTGTTCTCTATTCTTTCCCTAACAATTCCTAACAATCTTTTTGACCACCGCTGAGCAATGAAGTGATTTTCACAGGGACTTGTCAGTAACGACTCCCAAATCTCTTTCCTGAACATCAGAAGCTAATTTAGAAACTGTCATTCTGTGTCATCCTGGAGTGCTTTTTTCCCCCATATGCATCACTTTGCATCTATTGACATTGAATTTCTTCTGTCATTTCATTGCCCAATCACTAAGCATTGTAAGATCCTTCTCTAAAGGTGAAAATCAGAAAATTGATAGTGAAATTAGGCCAATTTCATGTTAAATGTATTTGTAATTTCCTGGGAAGCACAGTCAATATGTGAAGAATGCAACTCAGAGAAAAACACACCTCTTGCTGCCAAAAAGTCCTGGGAAGTTCATTTCATGGAGGATCTGACTTTTAGAGAAAATAAATTCTTTTCCTCATTTGTGTGTGGCTGAAGGAATTACAGCTTTCCAGTCTAAACCTTGATTCTGAGATATCTACAATGCAGGGAACGCTGAATTTGCCAACCAGGCAGGGTCTCAGGGGGACTAACTAAGCCTGTGCAATTCAGAAAGTATTGACATCCCAGTCAGGATGGCAGCACCCTGACAAGGCGCTGTCAGGTCTGACAAGGCTGTGGGTTGGTGTCCTGACACCCTGGTGCAGGTACACCTCCTGCTTTGTTGTTTGCAGCCCCCTGGAAGTATGCTTTGAGAATTATTTTCATTAATAGCTTCCTCTAATGATTTTCGAGTCGCCTGTATAGGCCATCTACACCTCCCAGCAGTTGTCTGTGTCAGCAAAGGGCACTTCCCTCTTGGAGAAGAACAAAACTGTTCTCTCTGCACAACGAGAGAGATGAAGAGGACTTGTTTTCACTGTAACAAGTGAGTTTAATTGTGCACAAGGTAAACCACACCTGACACTTGCATGTGGGTGCCTGCATAAGCCGTGAGGTAGCTCTGCCCATGAAAAAGGTGACAGGACTTTGGAGAGATTTGATGCCGCCTCCTGTCCTTCTCATGCAAAATGTTTCGAGCTGCCAAAGGTTTCCTTCCTTCCTTCCTTCCTTCCTTCCTTCCTTCCTTCCTTCCTTCCTTCC
>VZTI01005851.1:232107-273787 GCA_013397865.1 Struthidea cinerea | reverse complement strand
TCCCTCCCTCCCTCTGTTCTTCTCTCCTTCTCCCCTTCTCCCCCTCTACCATCCCTCCCCATTGCCTCAACTCTAGGAATCTTAATTAAGCAAACGAACAGACCTCTGCTTTAGCACACACAGTCTTTTACCCATGTTAAATGAGAGTTTGCTGCATCCAGTGTCATCACAACTCTGGAATTCCACACGGAGCACTTTTCACTGAGCTGCATGCAATTATTTATTCAGGCTCTGGTTCTGTCCCCACTGAATGCGAGAGCACTGACTTCAACACAAGGAGTAGCAGGCATACAGCTGGAAAGAGAAAAAATGTGAATTAAAAGTAATTTAATCTCATTTAATCACATTTCCTCTCCTCCTTGGCCAAAATATTTAGAAAATAAATAAACTCTCTGAAAACTATTAAGTAAGTTTCAAAGTCAAGTTCATGCCAACTAATATTATCTATTTCAGGACTTCCTGCCCTGCTTATCTCCTTTTAATTAACCTATTTCTGACCCGGACCATGTGTTTGCCTGGCAGACACAGTCCCATTTCTGAAACTGCTCTTGGCTCAATAAAAGAGTCTGTAGTGGTGTTTGTGACCAATATTGCTGCTACGTATTTCCTGTAGCAGAGCTAAGGGCAGCACGAGAGGGAGGCTGGGAAGCAGATGTGGAACAGGAGTATTGCAGAGGGAAGACAGGGTTTTTTACTCTAAATGCTGCACATTGAAGCAGTTGATAAAACAAGGTGGTCGACCTGCTCTGTCTCCCTGTTCCTACAGCTCAGATGTCTGGACACAATCCCGGAGCCAAAGAAAGCACAATCAGCAGAATTTCTATTCATTCTTATCTTCTAAAGTGCAGATTTAACATCCTCCTGTGCACGGTGACAAACAGGCCATTGAGGGTGATAATAAGCTCGCTTCCCAAATGGAGCCCATCCCTTTATTTAAAATCTGAAAATAAACCTGATAAAATTCTCAGACTCCAGATAACACCTGGAGGTCTCAAATGTGTGTTATGCAGAAGGCAACAGCCCTGAAAATATGTAGTTTTAACTGCCAAAGATTCTATCTCATGATTTTAGTAGCAATTTGTTGCAGCCCTGGACAGCACAAAGAAAGACGTTAATCCACTCACCCAACAAATCCTATCCTCCAAAAAGTACAGAGGCTCAGACTAGGGCAAAACTGAGCTTGAACAGCTCCTCTTCCAGTGCAGTAAATTGCAATGAGAATGTGACATAAATAGAAGAGAGGAAGGAAGGAAGGAAGGAANTACAGAGGCTCAGACTAGGGCAAAACTGAGCTTGAACAGCTCCTCTTCCAGGGCAGTAAATTGCAATGAAAACGTGACATAAATAGAAGAGAGGAAGGAAGGAAGGAAGGAAGGAAGGAAGGAAGGAAGGAAGGATTCTGATGCAAGAAAACAAACAAGAATGGGTAGGATGAAATACCTTTATCTGGGCAAGTGAAAAACTGGTCAGTAAATACAGGAAACCAACACTATGAATAGATAATTCCACAGCTGATTTGTTTTCTCCCAACTCTTTTTCTTATTGTGTTCCAATAATTAAAATAAAATGGTGGCTATTCAGTGCAGGAAAGCTGTGTAAATACAAACTAAACACAGCCAGCTATGAACAGTGATTTAGAAGGAGAAAAGCAGGTAACAGGCAGTTCAGGAGAAATTCCTGCTGGGAAGGCAAATGATGGCAGGATCTAACCACATGTTCTGGAAAAAGGGTGTGTCTGAGCTGCCTTGGAGGTGATGATCTCACATTGTGGCACGGTGTCTGTGTGGCCTCGCAGCAATGTGACTCCCCTAAAGTCCTTTGCTGGACCCCAACACCTTCCAGCCTGGACCAGCCACAAGCACTGCAGTGTCTTGGAACACAGACAGCTATGAACGTGAAAGCTGAAGATAAAAATAAACACAAGTCCTTCTCTTCCATCCTAAGCCCAACTGAAACATAACACAGTCCCAAGCAGAGAGGAGATAATCTCAGATGTTGCCGCCAGCCTGTTTACTTATTTATTGTCAGATGATAAATGCTGGCAAGTCCTCATCTCCTGTTTTACCCCTGAAAATGTTGTTTTCCACAGTTTCTCCTGTCAAAGGCATGCTAAGGTGGACATCAGCAAGGGAGGAAGCACAAAGCCAAGCTGTGCACTGCTAGTGGAGGCAAGGTTGCTCCAGCGTCATGCCCCCAGGCTGCTGTGAGGCTCAGCATGATTTCCTCACACTTCTCTTTCTTGTTCAGGGTAATTATATTTCCCACGGATGGGAAAACCTACTCTGGCAGCCAAGGTGAGTCTTCAGCATCGTGAACAGGCTGGGCTTGAACACAGACATCACAGCTTTCACCTCTAGACAGGGCAGCCACAAATGAAATTGAAACATTTGAACCCTTAAATGCAAAGTGTGTGTCTCTGGCAACAAATCACTATATGGCAGCTGCTGTACCAATTAGCAACACAGGTCTTCTGTGCCTCTCCTCAGGTCTGAAAGATAAGAAATGCCAGTTCCTGGGAGTAGGATGTAGAAGAGCATCATCCAGCATCACTAAAGATGATCAACTGCTTAATCAACTGCTTCCCTCCAGCACTGGTCAAGGAAGAAGAATGTGCTTCTCAAAATACTCTTTTGTCTCTCTTTTAGGAAGGATTTTCTGCTCATTGTCTTTGACTGACTCAGACCAGCCCTATCCTCGACTGGGCAAAACATCCCTGGGAACTAAAAAGTTTGTTGTGAAACAGAGCTGGGAATATTACACCAAAACACAGTGTTTGGATGCTGTTTGATCAATGTTTCATCTCAGAAATACCAACATGTTCTGTCTGACAACAAAGCAAACAATTTCTCTGCAAGAATGCTATTTATCTAAATAAAATCTAAAGCAGAAAAAGGTTAAAAGGATTAAATAGTCCCAAAATGAAAAATCACTTTTTAGTTTAAATAAAGCGTTTGGGTTTCACTAAAGAATCCTTAAAAATACCATTCTTGGCTCAGCATCAGAGGAACATTTTTCCATTCTTTTGCTTCAATTGCCATTCTGACAAAACTAATATTCACCTCTGTCTTCCACAGCATAAATTCAAAGCAGGAGCATCCCTATCTTCCCAGACAATACTGTGTGCTTTCCTAAGAAGGACTTCTTTTGAAGTTGAGATGTCTTGAGCACAAAACCTATAAACAGATACTGAGGAAGGTGACTTGGGACAGCTGTGAGTCGTATAAGGGGCAATTTCCCTACTCAATGAGAGCAGCAAAATTGGATTCAACTCATACCCACTTATCCAGATGTCTGTAATTTTTTTGTCTGTAAAATTACCTTCCCACAATAAGTAGGGAAAGTCCTGTAGGTCAAGGCTTAGAGATATTCATAGAAAGCAGAAGGCAAATGTTATTGCCACTCTAGTAGCTGTATTTGCTACTGAGTTCGTTGTGATAAGGCTATCTCAACATCCAGGTATGATGGAAAATGACAGATCTTAAATCAATCCTCTCACTTATTAGCAACTGCAAAAGCAGCTTTATTTTATATATGTAAAGAGCTTCCACTTAGACATCATACCCACACTGTAATTTCAAATAAACAACATTTAAAACTGCAGCTAACAAGACTTAGAGTTAAAAGCCTGATGATTAATCCATCACTTCACCTGTCTTCCCAAATTATACATATTTAGCCAAATAAAGGATTAACATTCTGCATTTTACATACAGGAGCACAAGATAAAATAATCTACTGTGATAAATATTTCCAGAGGGGGAAAAAAAAGATTCGCAAACTGTTGAGAAAACTGACATAAGGCACAAGAAGCTCTCGGAGATTTCATAAGCAAAAGGCTGAGCTTTTTGAACGCCTCACTTCTATTTTCTGAATGCACTTGTGCTGAATTACAGCACTGGGGGCTTGCTGCTGTTGTTGCTGACAAGGGAGCAGGGGGAGAGCGACTGGGATGGTTCCTGCGCCTTTCCCCATTGCCATCAGTCTCACATCACGCTGAGAAAAAGACATAGCTGGAGATGGGAGAGGTAAGAACTAAGAAGCAGGAGAGCTCCAGACCAGGCTGCATCCAGCAGCACGCTGGGGATGGCAGGAGCTGCCCGGCAGCTCCTCACGAAAGCAGCCTGAGATTGTGCAGAGACTGACTCAGAGCAGACCAGGAGCGAGAACATTAAAGAAGCAATGCCAGCTTGAGAAACACAACCAGAATAGCACAGAGTGCTGTGACACCCAGGCAGGGAAACAGGCTCATTACCTCATGCATATGTTTGGAAACTGTTTTCGAGGGAGCTTTTCTGGTGGTAGGTACAGTTTGTTCCTCGTACTCATTTAGCTAGGTAACATTTTCACTCATTAGGGAGAAACACAAACTAGCTAGAGCAAGGCTGTGACACATCCTGGCTCCTGCCTAGGCTTGAGCTGGGAGGCTGAAACTATGTCACCAAACCTGCGAGCTCTTTGTGGGGTGTCGGATGTGACGGAGCCAGGCTGCCCGCTGAGGAGGACCTGAAATGACAGGAAAATCAAGATGTATTTTTAGCACGTTTATACAGCACGTCTTGCACTTCTGTATCAATATAAAATCTCTAAACCTGCGAGGGATGGTGCACAAGCATCAGTAACAGAAGTAAGTATAAGTACTTACTTTAGCACAAGCATAAGTAACAGAAAGGCATCAAGGGAAAGAGTGTTTGTTGAGGGAAGGCTGCTGCTTGGGCTGTAAGTCATTCCTTGGACCTGCTTATGCTTTTTGCTTACGGTCATGATGTAATGCTTCAGAAGAGCCCAGGTTTTTACTGATTTTCCTCCAATGATGCCACCTATCAATGTCTTGTCAGCAAGCACTGTCACCAGCATATTATGGAGGTATTATACAGTGTTTTAGGAAATGGGTGGAGAGTGCCATGTCCTGGTTACTCCTCAGCATAGTCCTTCTCCTCAGATGGGGCTACTGCCACCTTGGTGGAATCTTTAACTGAACGCTGCAATGCCAGAGGCAAGAAGTCTGGTAAAATTCCAGCCTGTGAAAGGCCAAGGCACCAGTAATCCAGTTTTCCAGTTTGTTCTGGCATCAGTCTTTCGAGTCTGTTACAAGGCTTAGTGATTTCGGAGCCCCAGTTTTAGTGCCAGCAACACGCAGAGTTTACAGCGCAGAAGGAGCTGGAGATGCTGTCACTGTGTTTTAGTGCTCTTGATGGAAATTTTTTTCCATTCATTTTTTCAAGCACCTTTCAAGCCCCAGATAAGGTTTCAGCATCCTACAGCAAGTCCCACCACTCAGAGAGGTGATGAATATCTCCTCAGCCTTTCTGAACCTGCCAATTGTCCCTTTTCCTGTATTGCTCCCCTCTGTGCCTTGGACACTGAGGAATCCCTGGCTCACTGCCAGATTTCAGTGGGCTGTCACTTGGCATGTCCTTGCCCCAGAGCCACATGTTTCAATGGAAACTGAGAGTGGCAGTGGCTTTCCCACCAGACCCCTTCAAAAACTTCAGCCTTTCTCAGGCATGTTTGTTTTGGCTGTTCCAAAGTTTCCTCTCCCTTTAATAGATGGCAAATGCATTATCCAGCACAAACAGGGAGCGCATATGATGGGGTGGAGGGACAAAACAGATGGCACATGAGTCACTCCCATTCGCAAAGTCGGCGATGAAAACATGCTCCTGCTTTAGCATCCTGCTGGAGGCTTCTTGCAAAAGACAATTGAGGAGCTGTGCCTGGCACTGAGTGCCCGCAGCCTTCCAGGTGAGAAAGGGATTGCTGCTGAGGTCGTTTCTTTGTGCATCCAAAGCAATCTAGGAAAGGGCTTGGGACTGTGGCAAGCCCCTGGTAAAAGTGCTGCTTAACAACAGCCAACTCCCCTGCGTGATGTGAGGGCACTGAACCATCCCCAGGGCCACAAGCTCTCTGTACTTCTTCAGGCTATTAAACTTCCTTGTCACATTTTTTCCACCTGCTTTGCTATTTGCTTTAATTCCCTGTGCCTGGCAGCACTAGGAATGTTCCCTGTTTTCTTTTCTCTTTTTTCTCCCCCCCCACACCCACAATCTCTCTGTGGGTAATGGATTTTATATGCTAACTCACATCACTGAAATACCATGAATGACACAAGTAGGAGTAGAAGGCATTGGTTATGCTCTTGCCAGGAAAGATCCTCAACCTATTGGAAATAATGATTATTTGCACTGTATAAATTGGATTTCTGCCATGAACAGTATTAGAAGCAAAAGGCAGTGAGCAGTATTACTCTGCTGCTGAGTATTCATTGTGTTAAAACAAAAATAGACATAGTATCAGATAGCTACCACCTGGAAACTGCATTATATATTTGGGTGAGAATACAGTTCCAGTCTGCAAACATATTTGCATGTGATTATTTTTACATATTGCAAGAAATTTCCTTGAAATTCAGTGCGTGTAACATTAACAGTCTTTATTCATACTTGCAGAAGACATTCTTAGCTTACAGGAAGAGGCACAAAATAGTTCTTTCTAGCAAGTGGGTTTAATTAATTTTCTCTCATAATTCAGGGAAGAAGGATTGTTGGATTCAAAGACATATAATCGATGAACATATTATTAGTTATTTCTAACTTAACTGTCCAAATGTAGAATTCCTTAGACATCAAAAGACATTTCACTTCATATCTAGAAGAGATTCTTTTTTCCTAAAAACAAGCCAGACTTATTCTCAAAACTGTCTGAAAAATTAAAATTTGGACTTCAAAGAAAAATTGCTTTTATTGTAAATCAGAATGTTCCAAAAAAAACAAAAACAAAAACAAAACAAAACAAACAAACAAAAAAAAAACTTCAAATGTGAAACCTGACAAATTCAAGATACATACACAGAGAGAGACTTTCTCCTTTTTTTCCTGTTTCCTTTTCACACTGACACTGTAAAACCAATAACATCAAAATTGTTCTGGTTTTGCTTTTCATTTTCCTTTTTATTGCTTTCAATAATTTTGAAATTTCCTCATCTTTGAAAAGGAAAAATGAAACAGTCCCATGTTTGTATCACACTTCAAGCACTAGAAAGACTTTTCAAAGTTCCAATAGCAACCAGCAGCAGAAACATTTGAAAATGAAAAAAAAATTGTGTGGGCAGAGGTGCCTGTTCAGCTTTCACTTTACTGTCCCCAGTTTTGAAGAAATATTTGACACTGTTAAAATTTCAAAGCAATCAGATTTTGGTGTTTCAAAGGTTTACAAGAATTCCTTTTGAAAAAGTGTGTGATGTCAGACAGAACAACGTTCAGAAAAAAGCCCTGATGGTGGCAGACGCTGGTTATTTGCACTGGAGTCCCAACAGCAAAGAGCATCAGTAGAAACAACCCTTCCCAAACACTCAGAGCAGCAGTGCTCTAATAGAGGAAAATAACTTAAACAAACCCCATAATTTGTCTCTTACAGTGTCTCCTCCTAAATGAGGAGATCTGGTAAGGAGGAATACATTCCTTAGTGGTCACTGATCCTGCATGAACTCATCTTAGGCATCTAACATGTGGAACTTTACAGGGATCTGATTTTCACACGTTGTGCAACATCAGACCCTTCAAATGTGTTTTGAGTTCAAAGCCTTGAACACAGCACGTTTCTTGGCCCATGCAACACAGTACATGCAAATTACACCATCATAGGGACACATCTGCACACAATTCCACAGACCAGTACACAGAATAAAAAAAATACGAAAATTCATAAATTGAGAGAAGAAATAGTATAAATGCAATGTCATAGATACAAAAAAAAAAAAAAAAAAGGTCTAAAACCAAAGCATCCTATTTTTTTATTGCTAATGATGCAATCTGATTTTGCACCAGTTAATTGGCTTTGATCTTCGTCTGTGTTACCCTCCTGTGCAGACAAATACAACGGCTGATTTCTGCAGCAGTGTTTCCTACTACCAGAGGGAGAGGGAAGGATTCACGGCTTCTCAGGCTTGGGCTGGTGCCTGATCATGGATCTGCTGCCAGACTGTGCCTGGAAGAGTCACACACAGCCCCTGCACAAGGACTGTACCTGCACAATCCAGGGAACTGAGGTGGAACTAAATGTACTTTCTCAGCATCCACACACTTTGTACACGGTCAACAGATGGTCCGAGCCTCACAAGCTATGCTGAATAAGCAAAAGAGTGCAATTTTAGAGTGGAAAGTGCAGAAGAAAATCCTCCTTTGTGCCACATGTGGGCAGGTGAAGGTGCATCCTTCAGTCAGCCTGTAGCTCAAATTCTGTAGGACAGAAGGGTTACCAAAATCAGAAAATATCCCAAATTTAAGTAGACCTGGCTCATCTCAGAATGGCAGTATAATCGCTGAATCTAAGCAACGCTTTTAAAAAAATGGAAACTGGACAAAAGTGTAACTGGGAAGTTTCCACATAAGTAAATATCAGCATAGGTGTACCCTAAACCCACCCTGCCTTACTGCAAGTAGCACGAAATAACACTCTAAGAGACACAAATAACTTTAATATATCCTCTTCAATATACTCAGCTAAGGCATTGACACCCTATCAGTACTTCCAGACTTACAGAGATGTCAATGCCTCAGTTGCATATATTGATCTGTCCACCAGACCACAAAAAAAAAGGACATGTGACCACATGGTGAACATCTGCACTGGCTTTTTGGATGACTTTTCCACCTTGACTCTGGCATGGGGAAAACTTGGTATTCACAGCATCATTAACATTTCCTCCATCTGATCTATGTGTTAAGGAATCACAAGTTGCCACATTATTATTTTTTTTCCTTGGGGATTGTTTTTTGGACAATAAATCTTACTTTCCTTTTCATGTTGTTCCACATGAAGAACGCTTTCTAATCAAAAATCGCATGGCTTTGGTAATGAATTTGAAGTAATGAAGTGTCTGCACACGTAATCCCTGGGTCCTGAGACTTTAGCACCTCAATTTGAATGTGAAGAAATACAAGCTGCACGTCCAGGAGAGTGGAGACTCCCCGTTAAAGTCCAAATAAATTTCAGATGCAAAAATTATGCCTCCTATTCTGAAAGCATCTCTCACCACTAGGTTAACGTAGCATTCAATTTGCATGTCCAGTGCTTGGCTTGGCTTTACAACTCCCTTTCAGTGCATGGTCAAAACCCACATGGAAGATTTTAACTCAGTCAAATGGCTGTTGTCATCAGGATTTACTCAGCTCTCTTTAGCTGTACAGCTGGGAACAGAGCAAAGGATCACCAAAGTCAGGACAAGTCTCTCACTGACTCAAACCACCTGGCAAAAGTGATTTCCTTGAGTCTGGGTCACTCATCCCACAAATGGCTATAAACTAATAAAAAAGTACAGCCTGCAGGAATACAATGAAATACAGTAATGAACTCAAGCTGTTGAATGAGCAGCATGGCCAGCCACTCCCCAGGATGGTTCGTTGATTAGTCAACACCAGTGCAGAAGAGCTCCACGTGGATAATTTATGGTTCACATAAATATCACGTTATTATAACATTTTCCTGTTCACTCAGAGATAATAAGAGATGCACTCCAAATCAATATTTATTATTTTAGCTTTCCTTCCTCCCTGCTGTTAAGCTTGACATCCTTCTCCTCCCCCATTTATAGCCTGCCATTGCTAACTGAACCCCTCCACAACCTCTGAGATAAGTATCTGGAGGAGATCCATATATCATGATAGCAATAAACCAATCCCTCCAGACACATTTAACCACAATGCAATACTGTCAGGCTCTGAAGACAAGTTGTTCCCTGAGGAGCAGAACTACTGAACCTTGATTTCCTGCAGTTCAATGTCCCAGAGTCTTCCTTTATAACCCCAAACAACACATCTCTGCTTCCAGCATCGTAAGTTCACCACATGTCCCCTCTGTGCTGTACATGTCCCTGTAATATTTTGCCTTGCAGTTTTCTCCAGTTGCCTTCACATCTCCCAGGCTTTCTGGTGACTCCACTCATTTCTCCTTCATGCCCTTGCTGCTCTTCTCTGTCTTGACACCTGGGCAGGAGACAGTGGGACTAGGGTGGAAAAACAGATTGGAGAGCTGGTCTGCCACCTGGCCAGCTCTGGAGCTGCCAAACCCAACACAGAGCACTAATCTGTTCAGACAAGTCATGAAGAAAACCTCTGTCCTTTACCCACCTGGTGGGATTGATAAATTAGGATGGCTGGAAAAACTCCCCCTTCTCAGGTTTGGTTTGAAGTGCCCAAGAGGGTCACAAGTTCCCAGAGGGCCATCAGGCAGGAGACAGAAAACCCTCACCTTCTTCTCCCAGTACCACAAAGCCAAAAACTTGCTGCCCCACCCCACACTCTGCTTTTCAGTCAGTAGTCAACTGACTCACACAACTGCACATGACCTTCACCAGACTGACCAAACTCTTCTTGAAGCAGCTTTCCATGGCACCAATCACCAATTTTTTTGACGTCTAGTGATAAATTTACATGAAATAGATCAGTTGCTTATTCTTGTCGATGTTGCCGACCCAAATCTATGAGAATGTCAACCTAGGTTATGCTGCCCATGTTTTGCTGTCTCTGAGGTAGAGCATTTCTTTCATTGTTGTGTTCTTTACACAATTTCCTTGTTCAAAAAGAATGAAAAAAAACCACTAAATATTACTTGGTGTATAGGTAGGGCCTCAAATTGCCCAGCTAAGACAAACAAGGCTGCAGTATACACATTTACTTGTGCAGCTCTTATAAACAAAATTTAGCTGCCTGGATCCTGGTGATTTATACACTTTGGGCAAATATTGAGCTAATGTGATTCATGTCCCCAGGCACACTCCAAAGCCACACAGTGTTCCCTCCGCTGTGTTTTAGATGTGTGCAACAGAATGTTGCTGTTTGATCCAAAACATGTGTTATGACTTGCTCCCTTTTCCTTTGGTGTATTAGCAGAGGTTTTTGGCAAGCCTGACTCCTTTTCAAAGGTTATCAGAATAAAAGGGACAGATTATAATTTCATTGACTTGGAGGAAGCTGAGAAGGTGGAAAATACATTTTATGTCCCTCTGCGAGCCAATAGCTGTCCCTGTGGGCAGTCTCTGGCCCTGTCTTTTCTTCCATGACTGAAGTTTTACCTTCAAGTCTTGGCTTTCACCAGAAGAAGTGAGAACATATCCTGAAAGACACTTTGACACCAATTGATCATTTTGCTCACCTAAGACTATCATTTATATGCTAACAGCATGTTCAAGGCTGCCATTCAGCTGCCAGCGAGTCCCCAAACAGGTTCTGAAGTTTTCTTGGGTCACCTCAGACTTAGCAGTGACTCAAGACTGACAGATCAGTCAGGGCTCCTGCTGCAGTTGGGCTTCTGGGAGGTGAAATGCAGGCTGGGCTCACTGGCCAGCAGCAACCAAGCTTGCAGAGTGACAAACAGCATCTTTCTGCCACCACAGCATGAGGGACTCCCTGCACTGGGTAGCCCTTCCCTGAAAGGGGCAGCCCGATTCTGCTTTCCCTTCTGCTTCCCAATTCCCAGCAGTCTCTGTGGATTTCAAAAGCTGCTCAAGAATGACGGGAGACACAGTAGCTGATGAGTTAATTGCTGGAGTGAGATTAAGGAGAGAAATGGTAAAAAATGGCTGAGGCCATGGTCTCACGGGTGGTGACAGATCGACTTCACCCAGCTAAAATCATTCCCACTGCTACGCCCACGGCGGCACAGCTGTGCGTGGTCACACTGGGAGACACGTCACGGAACAGATCCAGATGAAACAGCTAGCTCAGATCATTTTTCAGATCATTAGACATTTTTGTTGGCAGCGAGACAGCGAGTGACAGGGAGACAGAAGGGACAAAGGAGGGTCAGCGGGGAGGAGTGAAAATGATGCTTAAATGGCATCGTGCTCAGACAAGGGCACACAGGCCAGCACAGCCTAAATGTTATCTTTAAGTCATTGGCATTCCCCAGATATCACTGGAAAAGGGGATCTGGATTTCACAGGCACACAGGATTTTCTTTAATATTGCCCAGAGTGTAGATCCCTACATGATTGTCATTTCATTTCAGCTTTTGGCCTGGGAACACATAAAATGTATTTATACATATTTATATATATATATATATATATATATTCATGCACAAAATGAGCAATGAAGGTAGAAAACAGACAGGGTCAGACTGAAGTTTGCATCTTCTGTGGGTTTCTCCAATAAACCCATCAATTTTTCTGGTAGGGACAATCCTTAGCTGACTGCAGTTCACATCACAGTATTACTGTATGGCAGATGTTTGACTAATGTTTGAGCAAGCTATAAAATACATGTGATTGTCACTTACTCTTTGTTTAAAAATATCCCTACATCACCGAGAAGAGGGAAAGAGGAGAAGGAGGAATCCACACTTCCCTTGACATTGTGTGGTGCATTTGAACTGTGGGCCTTCCTCACGCCTTGCAAGGTGAATTTTTAAGCATTCCAATTATTGAACAGCATATAAAATCCTTTCTTTAGCTTTAAATAAAAGTAAGTCCAAGCCTCACTCTCTGCAGAACAAAATGTGAGAGAACACATATTGTGGAGACACATACTGTACAGTGCTGCCAACAGCTGTTGCCATAATTAAAGAGAGTAGTATTTGAAACAGTAATAAAAATTAGAAAAAAATATTGAAAATATGACTTTTCACTGGTTTCATTCTGGCAAGCAGCCTCATGTAACACATCTGAAGAGTATGAGGCTGTTGCTTATCTTTCAGCACTGATGTTCTGGCATTCTGAGCTTCAGGAACTCTCATTCTCTTCATCTTCAGACTTTCACTATCCTTTGTATTTGTATGTTTTAGA
This sequence comes from Struthidea cinerea, assembly GCA_013397865.1. Classification (NCBI taxonomy): domain Eukaryota; kingdom Metazoa; phylum Chordata; class Aves; order Passeriformes; family Corcoracidae; genus Struthidea; species Struthidea cinerea. The sequence continues at coordinate 261,009 of VZTI01005851.1, read as the reverse complement.
AGTAGATTAAATTACTAGCACACCAATATGCCCTTATTTTCTGATAAAACAGCACTACATCCATGCTAGATAATATATATTGCTGATGCATCCCAGTAAGCACTTACTCATTTACATAAGATTAGGAAAAAGAATATTTTTTTAGTTATTGGATTAATACATTGATTAGGTCTGTCAGAATAAAACAATAGCACTTACTTACATTAACAAATGAAAGATCCAGCAAGTCCTCACAGGCCTTTAGTTACTGATTGTGGATATTTTGCTGGCATGAGATCACATGAAAATTTTTGCTGCTCTAATGATAATCATCACATAAAATCTCAGATAACTGTGCCTAGAAAGCAAAATTACAGACTGACTTTCTTATTCAGCCTATAATCTGAAATTAACTGACATTCTGTTACTGTTTATGGACTGCATTGTCCCATTGGTCTGAATGGCAGATTACAAACATAAACATAAAAGTCTTTATCGCAGGGAATTTGCAGTCTGCTAGAGGAGTTATCTTAGAAACTATGAAATAACACAACCAGCAAGTAGGGGGTTTTTTCTTATTCTTGTTTTTTTAGCAATAAAACATCACCATATCACTAATAGAGTTCTGCTAAATTTTCATGACTGCTAAGGAAACACCTCACTAGAGCATCTGAGAATTGGCTCCCATTAAAAAAAGGATAACTGGTAATTAAAGCCAATGATTAGCTCAACAAGTTGAATATGGCATTGTCAGCCAGCACTGGCTGGATTTAAGATTACTCATTTTAGATGCCAGAGTTTTCATATGTAATGCTCCCAGTTACCAAGGGATAATGGACTCTTCATTGAAAACCTACTCAAATTTCCCCACCTGGGAGTCCTAAATGAATCTAGACACAGTTTGTACCCTGTTTATGTCAGCCAATATGTGTTACTTAACTAGAACCAAGGGCAATTCTCCAGTGCCTGAGAGTTAAGGAGACTTAACATGTCAATTTTTCTAACTCAGTGCTTTACAATACAATCCCATTACCGTATAAATCACCGAGAAATAATAACCTCCTTAACACTATCTTCACTTTCCATTAACCAAAATGTTCTTAACTTTAAATTGCAAAATTAAATAAAGGAATATTGCTCTATCCAGCATTACCTGCGCTGTTCATCATTTTACCATTCAAGAAAATAGAATGTAACGACAGGATTCAACCTCTAGGTCCATTGTTAGAGAATTCTAATCAACTTCTGTGTTGCACTACATCAGCTGGAAACAGGAAAGTCTACAGATAAAATCTGTATTTAAAAATATTTCTAGGTACAACCACAATTTTATTTGGCTAATTATTTGGGAAGTGCAGTTACTCTTTAGAAGTGTAAATCAGTAGTAGCTGTCTTTTTACACAATTGCTGTTGACATTTCTGTTACTTTTAGTACCTCTGCATCTATTTCACATATGCCAATTATATATAACGTGGGCATATTTGCAATGAATTCTAACAAAAGTGTCATGTAACAGCTTAGCAAAAATAAGGCAAATAACACAACTCCAATAACAAAAATACACATCAAAACCTTCAAATAGGCCCACCACAAAAAAATACTAATGGCTAAAGAGCATGTGTTCAGGCCTCCCTCAAAGGCCAGCAAACTCATCTCCTTTGATGACAGAAATGATGCACTATTTAGTTGTGAAGCAGGGTGAGAAACATTAGCCATTGTCACTGCTTGTCATGAAAAATAATAAAGATGTGTTTTGGTGGCAAGTTTCTTCATAGATTTCATCTAGATATAATCTTTTCTAAGTGATGGCTTACTCTTGGTGAGAATATGCCTAATGGCAGCAGCCCTTCATTTGGTAATTTTTTTTTTGTTACTTTTCAAATGTATAGCTCAAAAGAAATTCTTAAAAGACATGAGTACCACATAAAATTCATTGCTTACATATACAAAAAAACCCCACATATTTTACTTAATTTCCACTGTCTATTTTTTTCCTTCTACATCTTCAGTGAAGTTATTCTGAGCTCCATCTCGCTCTTGATAATTTGTATTTCAATTGCATCCTCCAGTTTGCAGCTTCTGCACTTTTTTTTTCACTTCAGTTCATAATGAAGGTACAAGAAGTCCTTGCCTTGGCAGCCAAGGATGCACCTGTATTTGTTAAGAGCCACAGTAGATGTGGATGCTGTAGCCCAGGCATTCCCTGACTGCAGTTCTCTTCGGCATCATCTACCCAGCCATTCAGTGTTCGGAGAGGTGAGAGTGGCTCACCTGTTGCAAGGACCATTTCCAGCCTCGTGCTCGGTGGAGCATTATCAGTGCAAGCCGCAGTAAATATCCTTCATATGGCAGAAGACAATCAGAGCCTGTTTCACCCCATTTGCCCCAGCAGCGCTGCAAACAGCAGCCATCAGTATCTGCTGGTGCAGCTTCAGGGCTGCCCAGACGACTCAAGAGCCCCTGCAGATTTTGAAAGCTGTGGCGAAAGCTCCTGTGTCTGCTCGAGATTGGCAAAATTCTATTGAATATAATCCCTTTGCATACGTCCTGAATTCCCAGAATTCCTGCGTCTTCAAAAATATCAACAGTGTTGCCTCTCTAAAAGGCACTCAGACAGCTGGTGGCTTGTCTATGTGCAAGTACCAAGACAAAATATACTTTGTTATTCTAAGTGAACCTTTCCCAGGTCTGCATTCCGGTTTCCCAGAATTTCTCGCACTGGCAAGAAATAGATCTGCTGAACTCCAAAAAAACCCCACTGTTTTCAGTTTCAGACTATAACTGTTTCAATCCACCACCCCAGAGCTGGAGGACAAGCACAGTAATTTTCTCACCTGCCTCCTCACTGCAAAGTTTGAGAAGTTGAGTTCGTCACAGTGACTGCTGCTGGGCTGGGAGCAGAGACATGTGCCTGAGCTCTAGAGAGTGATGTCATCTCTTTTATCTTCCAAATGTGTTTTCCTCCGTCTTTGAAAAAGACAAATTCAATTTTTCTCCACTGCTGAGTCTTGCAACCCACATCTACAACCACGGACTGTGTGTTTGTACTGGGTGCACCAAGGTATTCCTCACCAGTCTCTGATACCATCAGTCATTTTTAAAATGGCTTTGGTAACTCACTGGCTAACAAGCAGATCTGTCTTCCAAGATAGTTTATTATACAAAAGAGCCCAGATAATCAAAGTAGTGATGGAATTTTAAAATCACATCTGGCCTGCTTCTCTAGACAGCTTCATTCACTCCAGTATAAAGTCCATGAAATGAATGTGAGAAATGCAAAACGCTGTTGGGTTTTGGTTTTCAACACCTTTTCGTGTTATCTGCATTATACTCTAAACTGATGCATGATTTACAAAAATGAGTAAAAATGAGTAAAAGACTCAAACAAAATGCTCTTGGCAGATGTTATCATAAACATTGTTGATCCATTCAAGCATCACTTCCAAGCGGGCAACATCAAATATAACTATTCTGTAGCCAAGAAAGGAATTAATTCCATACTAATCTAAAGAAGTGCTTCATCTCTAACTGTGTCAAGCCTGGCAACACAGGTATTGTGCCACCCCTTCAGCAGCTGCTGGATAAAGCCTCAAGCTATGGTGCCAAATTCTACACATACTGCTCACAAACAAGTCTCCTGGAAATGTTTGCCAATAGTAAACAGAAGATTGCAAATGGTTTTGAAGTCACCACCCGGGAATGTTTCCGTGTATCCCATGAGTTTGTGCACACAGCCTTTGCACAGAGTTTAATCAAAAACATTTATATTGGCAGATTCAATATTTCCAGAGCTGTTGGTACCTAACATCCCTGCCTGTTCCAGGGGAGATAGCAGAGGGCAGGTAGTCTGCACAACAGTGATTTATTGCTGGATTACTTTCAATATGACAACAAATTAATGTTTTGCCAGGTCCTCTCCAGCATGCACTGCATCCCTAGTGTTCTCTGCTGGTCTGTAACCTGAAGGACCCATCCCATCCCTAACCCTGCAGGTTGTCTCTGATATTGAGTGTGCCCTGTTTACATCTTACAGCAATAAACTGCAAGTTTTCTGCACAGAGTCTTAAATTTTCTGGATATAGTCTTTCGAAGAGCAACAGAAAAACAACTCCACTGACACAGTATCAGGTATTCTCCCAGTCACCTCCTGAAGGCAAACAGCATTCTCACACAGGCTGTCCAGGTGCAGAAGGAAGCAGCAGCACAATGCCTTACTGAGAAAGTCAAAGTTGTCTTCCTCTCCTGTTACCGAATGAGGCACGTGATGGCCCAGACTGTTTAGCCTTTAAACGCTGTTCACATTCCTCATTAACCTCATAATGTGACTTCCTAGAAAGCAGCAGTAAATGTGCTTTAGGAGATTTTCCACGTGCGACTGTAAAATCTGTAGTGGCTGAAGAAGTCGAAGGCTATCAAATGAGCACAGAAGACTCAGGAGTCACACGATTTCTGAAGATCAAACTTCAGATCTGCTGACAATGGTGCAAACTCAGGGATTACTCTTCTGAGAGCCACTCACATTTATAGTGGTGGGAACTGTTAGCTGATGTGATGAAGGGCTAATCACCACAAGCACAAAGGCCTGGAGATGGGCAGAGCACAGCACCAAGCAGAGGAAGCCCTATAGCATCTGGTCCTGGGAACTCCCAGGGACCTCAGCACACAACAGCCCAACCATGGTTTGGGTGTTGGAGGAGTCTGCAGGAGCTGCTGTCAGCAGATAGCCTTGTAGAATGAGCAGGGTTATTGCCTCCAGGTGTTTAGGACTCAGTGTGGGATGGGCACTTGGGAAATGGTGTAAAATTTACTGCAGGATATCTTAAAGGAGTTAGTAGGAATGTGTGAGACTTGTGGGGTTTTAAGGATAAAGACCAAAGGCAAGAACAGGAGGATGAAGGTTGCTTGAGAAGGAAGAAGCATGGAAAATGCAGAGATAAGTGGATTAAAAGAGCCAGTTGCCGTGACCAGGCTGCTGGTCATTATGCTTGTTTTGTCATGCTCTGATTTTCTTTTTAAATTGTATTCCTTACTGCTTTCCTGAGTGAGGGACCATGTTCTGTGTGCATGTGTGTATGTGTAGCAGCTGGGGTCAAGCTGTGGAGCAGAGGGCACGTGTGTCTGGGTGCCAGTAACTGGAAAAACCAGTGTGTGCTTGTGTGCTTTTCCCTGGGGAGCATCGGTTCTGGGAGAGTCCATGTAGGATAAGGGGTGTCGGAGCCAGCTATGGGGACGGCTGGACACCAGAGAGACACCAGAGTCTGGCAGTCAGATACTGGCGTGGCAATAGGCCTGCACAAGCTCCCAGAGGGAGGTGTGTGTATGTTTACACGTGTGTGTGTGAGTGTCTGGCTGCAGCAAGCAGACTGGAGCTGCAGACCCATCCCTGCAGTCACATGAACCTCCTGGTCTCCAAAAGATCAGCCAAGAATAAATCAGTGGCAGAGAGGCAGAGGTCGGGCAGAGCACATCCTTGTGTGACCCGAGGATTCACACGCGCCCGTTCCCAACCATCAGCTCAAACCACCCCACTGAGCTCGGCAGAGGAGGCTGCAGGCAGCTGGCTTGAGGTTGTCACAGCTCCAGGTCACACAGAGCACAGTTGCTGCCTGTGCAATTCTTGCCTCTCTCAAGACAGAAGGAGCAAGATCCTGAAGCAGAGGTGGCCACGCAAGAGCAGCCCTGTGGTGGAAGGCACACGTGGGAGCTCAAGTGCTTTGCAGCATTGCACTGCCCACAGACAGCCTGTGCCCACAGGGCACCCATGGGACAGTCAGAACCTACCAGTCAGACAGTCCGATGGAAAGTCTGGAAGTGGCACGGCTCCTTCCAGGAGTGTCCCAAGGGTGTGGGTTGCAGCGGGGTTTCGGCTCCTGACTCACAGCATGGTGCACGGCTATGGACCGAGGCCATCCTTCCATCTCTGGCTGGAGTGGCACAGCTGTCCCCTGATTCAGGGGGCCAGCAGAGCCACCCCTCCTCACCCCACAGGTTGTTGGTACAGAACAGGAGAGTGGGGACACGAGCCCTCAGGCTGCTCCCTGCAGCTGCTCCTGTGCCATTATAGCAAAGCCGTGTACTTGCATTCACTTGTAGCTGGGGCACTGGGGCTGAACTCCTAATAAAACAGACTCTGATAGGTTGCAACGAAGATGCAAACAGATGGCAGAAGGCTTTGAGCTCAGCTGATGTGAAGAGCTGTCAGAAGGAGCTGGGAAGTGCTTTCCTTTTTCAGGGTGGTGGGACGGGGTGGCTCCAGGCGATGCCACACATCCTTGCCAAAGGCATCGCACCTTCCCACTGGTGCATCTGCAGCTCCGGGTTCCCAGGGAGCTTCCTTGGAAGCCAGCAAGGGCTATCTTTTAATGCATGGAAGGTGAGGGGCAGAAGAATCGTGTCCTTTAGCAATTGGCCTCAGTCCAGAACTGCAATCCGATCCAGAATCTCTTTCTAGCTCAGGAGTAGAGGAGGATTATAACTGCCCTGAATTTTGTATTAAATGGAGCATGTTAGAAAATCCTATACACATCTGAGAAACCACAAGTCTAGGCATTAAAAAAACAAGCTTCCTTAAAACTTATGAAAGTAAGAATGTTCACCTTTCTGCTCTCAATTACAAGTGTTCAGGGGACAATAGAGCTGTGCAAGGAACAGTCAATTTGTAATTGATGTGATTTATTAGGCTGTTTTTCTGCTCTATGAATATCTGTAAACCTGCTGCAACTGCTACATGCATTTGTTTATTCAAATACATTTGACTAACAGTATTCAGAAGCTTTGACAAGGTGGATTGATCATAAGTAATCAAAACCTGAATAGTGTTGCATAGCTGTAATTTGCTAGGGGGAAAAAAAATAAATGGTTTAACAAACCTGTAAAGCACAGAAGTACTTGTAGGTAGTAGAAGTTGCTTTCAATGTTTGTTTTCTCTTGTTTCAAAACGGACTCCCAAAACTCCTGCCAGGATAACAATTGTTCCTATAGGCACAGCATGCAAACCTTGAAGTTGGTAAGCATGTTCTCTCAAACAGAATTCATTTAAAAACTCAGCCACTGTTTGCATACTTTTAATTACATACAAAGAACTGGCAGGGCAAGTAACAGAAAATAAAAAAAATGCAAAGAGAAAAGTCATGCCTTAAAAATTAAGCTCCTTGTTCAAGCCCCAGTAGACAACATCAGAGCTGGCCCTGAAGAATAAAGAGCAGAAAAAAGAAAACCAGAAAAGAGTTCTCATTTTTCTCAACTTCCCAAGTTGCATCCAGTGAACTTTCTTTGCTTTGCTCTCTCTTTGTGCAGACCACTACTGTGATAGAAAAGCCGTGTTCTTTGCCTGGAAAATGTGAATATTCCCTCTGAAGAGCACTTGAAGCATAGCAGGAGGAAATACTGCGGGGAAGAGAGGTTTCTCTGAAACCAACCATAATGGATTCCTTTTCATTCCTGCGCTGAGGGACTTGCTTCAGAGCAGAAGAGTAGCCTGGCTCCTTCAGAGATAATGCTCCCTGTATCAAATGGAGACTGAAAGAGGAAATATTTTTTCCTTGGGGTACCTGTCTCTGGTCCTCAAGGGCTCTGCATTGTATAGGGCCAGGGCAGGTGAAGGATTTGTGGCCCAAGAGTTAAAGCAAGAGGAAAGAGAGATAGGACCCCTGGATTACAGCCTTTGCTCTGGCATAGAGGTAAATAGTCACTTACATTCAAATAAAAACTTCCCCTTTGAATTATTTTTTCTATTCCCAACCAATCCCAGCTTATCTCCCCAAAGTGATCTTCACTTCTAAAATCAATTTATAACCGATCAGACAGCTAAAATAGCTTCCTACAGTAGGTGTCTCTAGTCAATGACTGATTTGCATTAAGAAAGATATGACAGCCAAGTGTGAAGAGAAAAGAATGATAGTTTAATTTTAGAAAAATTCCACATTCATCTGAGAAATGATTACTAAGCACTGTGTATGTTCATACATAAATTACTTCTAAAAATGTGAGAAAGATATTAAAATGCTAAGTATTTTCTTGCAGTGGGAGCAGGAAGGCTCCAGATCAGATGGCGTGGCCTTTTGCGGGAAGGGACGGAGCAGACTCACATCCAGTGGCACTGACTGTGGCACTGAGCAGGGACAAGGGGAACAGCTCTGGGGGATAGGAGCAGAGGGACGCAGGAGGAGAGGGAGGCTGAGAGAGAGAGGCCAAAGCACCTTCCAGCCCCTCTGGGGAAGGGTGAGAAGCCTTGTGCTCTGTGTGTGTGAGCACTGGGACACCCCTCCTGCCAGCTCTGCTCAGCCTTAGACAGCCCAGGGGACAGCAGGGACATGTAATTATGGGAATAAAGAGCGAGGTTCCCACCCAGGCAGGATGGGAGTGCCAGGCCCGCTCCAGCTCCAACCTCTGCGCAGCCAAAGGCAGCTCCAAGGAGCGTGACACAGGCAGCAGGGGGACGTGCCAGGAGCCAGGTGCCAGCTCCCAAAATAAGTCCTACAGCTTGTCAACAGAGCTCTGTCATCTCTATCCAGAAAAAGACTAATAGTGGGCTGACGCTTGGCACTGACAAATTACCAGGTTGCTCAAATTGGGATTTGGATTGGCTGCTGAGGTTTGTTTTGATTTTTTACGTGTGTCTTTATTTTACCAGGAAAAGCTTTTTTCTTTGTCTGCTCATGGTCCAACCTGGCAAAAAACAGCCTGGGATCTCCCACAGAGGAAGCCCAGACCCTGCCAAGGCCTGTGCACAGGCGTTCAGGGGCAGCAGGGACCTCACTGCAAGATAAGTTGTAGGCTCAGAGCCTACAAGGGAAGGGAGGGAAAGAGTCGAGAGGTGAGAAAGGTGTGTGAGGAGGCAGAAGGACAAGGAGAAGGTCACTGCAAGACCATTAGAGCATATATTATGTTTTTTACTCGATGTGTCTCATTTTTCAGTGTCAAGAAGAGAATGCGTATGCAGTGTTTGTCCCACGCTAACACACCCTGAGAGAACAGACATCAGTCACTGCCTGTGTCACGTTTTTATTAGCTAAGTTTCACAGAATCATCCCTCCAAGTAGGAAATAACTCCATGCATCACAGCTCAGGTTTGACAGGAACATTAAAGGCAATGTGTACTTTGATACATCCATCCAAATTTGTAGGCAGCAGAGGCCAGACTTGATGTAAACAATTATTATTTCTTATTAAAAAGTTAAGTTTGTGGCCCTCTAATGAAGATCTCAGTATCTTACATAAAGGTCTGCTCGAAACAACCCAAACTTGTGTTATCTGACATTTTAATTAGCTTCATTTCATTGCCTTGGATTCATCCTGTCTTCTTGCATTATAAGTCCTAGAGCATTTGACACTCTAATGTATAAGATCATTTTAGAAAGACAGCAAACTTTTATTAATCTTGACTTGGTTTCTACACACTAGAACTCTGTTATTTGACATATTTGCTCTGCACATCACTTAACTTCCCTGAAATGTAATGGGAATCTCTTTCCTGGCTTCATTCAGGGGAAGAAAATTACTGTATAAGCAAATCACATGGAGGGCGAGATCTTTTAAGGATTTTTGCTCTTAGGAGACAACACAGAACAGGAACTTCTCTTCCCAGACCTGCATAGCCATGAGTACCAGCAGAATGGCTCCAAGTTCCCTCACACAGACTTCTCAATGCATTTCCTACCAGAGGAAGTTTTTTTTCATATAATTTTTTTCTTGTATGGACTGGTCCAAAGACTGAAAGGCAATGGGAATCTCCTCAGCAGACTTGAGAGCTCAGCTCATTGAGAGCAGCGTGATTCCATCATCCCAGTACAACTGAGCACACTTTTTTGTGTTCTTTTGCAGATACAGCACTGTGTAAGGGACTTCTTTGTCCCATGAAAATAATTTAACTAGCCCTTAAAGAACTTACACCATTGTAGCGTGACACTGAACATTCAAAAGTACTTTGAAACTATGCAGAACTCAAGAGTTTCCCACCCAAGAGACTAAAGAGTAAGTTGATTTATTTTGCATAATTTCCTTTCAAAAATTTTAACAGATTTGTCCAAAACAGGCAAATATCAGCATTAAGCAATGCATTTTAGACAACAATTTCATACACTCACAGAGCAGTCAAAATACTGTATAACAGAATGATTCTGTGGTAAAAGGATTATGCTGGCTTACACCAAAAGCTCTATGTCTAATTTAGGACTTAGACATTCTGAGCAATAAAATTAAAAATGGTGGGAAATTAAATTTTTTAATCACCAGTGCCAGAGGTTTACAGATGAGTTTGAGTCAACTGACTGAAATTGGAGTTGAAAAGCACCATTCCCCATCCAGCAATGGGGATGTCTCCAATTTTCCATTGCTCAGGGCAGAGCCAGATTGCTGGAATTCAGCTCTCCAGATTCACTTTTGCTAAATCTGTGTTCTTAGACACAATGTATGGATTTTCACCCAGGACTCCTGTGTAACAGAATACCCTCACTGCCTCTGTTGATCGATTATTGATGAAATTACATTCCAGTGCTTCTGAAAACAGCTCAGCTGGCTGAAACCTAACAGGAGCCACGTGCCAGAAAATTCCTCAAAGATTTTTTTCCTCTCTGGATGAAGCTAACAAAAAGAACAGTTTTCCTTTCTTCCCCAGATAGAAGCTTCTTCATTCACCACATGGAAAGGAGATTTAATGATGCCTTTGCTTTTTAGATGGTTTGCTCTTTTTTCAGGGCTTCAGGAGGAGTAGTTTGCTCTGGACCCCGGCTCCATTTTCTGCAGCAGGTTGGCAGTGTTGATCTGATGGGCTACATCTCTGTGGGAAACAAAGGAGCATCCCTGGGGTGGATTCTCCCCACCAGGAGTCTCAGAGGAGGGCTCTCGGGCAGGAGAACTGATCCACTTGTCTCCATGTAAGTGCCCCTGGATGTTAAAATGCTTTCACTCTTCAGTCTTCTGCTGCTGCTCAGAAGGGTCTGTATAAAAAATACAGAATCTGCCTTAAAGATCCGGGTGATTAATTGTTGTTCTTCATCTGAGAACACAGAAACAAGGCAAGACCAGCTCAGGCCTAAACCCCACCAAAGAGTCCCCAGAGGTTTCTACGTGACACACACACAGAGCAAGACTGGCTGCAGGCTCAGGGAGAGCATCTCCACCATCTGCAAGGACATGGAAACATAACACATTCCTTGCTCTCCTCCATGTGTTCATATCTGGGGATAGACAAAGTCCCTTGCCATGGTGTGGTCTCTGCTTGGAGCCCAGTGGAGTCCCTGCTTTGGAAGCCTCCTCCTCTCCTCCCTGGGGCTGCACTGTCACAGTCAGTGCAGAGGCTGAAAATCCAGCCCTGAACACCTCCCACGATCACCTGAAATGACTGTCTGGCACAGTCAACCAAACCTTTCCAGGTACCTCTGAGCAAATCTCTGGACTTTTCCGATGCAAGGACATTCTGTTATTAGTATGTGACTCCAGGAGCCAAAGCCCTGCAGGGCCCCACCGTGACCATGAGTGGCACCTGGCTGCATGGAAGTAGCACTGCTCTCCCATTTCCCCAGCTAAAACCCAAATATTTACTCGCAAATTGAGCTGAGCTGCAGCTCGTCTGTACCAGCTGGTTATCCCATTGAGCAAAGAAAGGAGGGAAATGGATTTCTTCCTGTTTTCCTTGCTGGTCAAAAGATGAAAAGCAATATAGTTGTGTTGGTCCCTAGGTATTGTCTGATTAATATCCTGTTAGCCTGCTGGCAATTTGCCAGAATCACTTCTCTTTAAATGAAAGACTCTTCCGTGAGCTTAAATGGATTTTATTAGCATAACACTAATAATTCAGCACTTAAAACCCAGAGAAAATATCATAAGTAAATATAGGCATGCACTGCCTGCTAAGGTTCCTTCCTGCTTTATTTCCAGGTGGGCAAAGAACTCCAGTGCATCAGATATTTCGCCACTACAGTCAGGTCAGAAGGGTGTAACTTTTACAGGAAAGGTGTTAGGAAGCCAAAAGGAGAGCAGCCCTGAGAAATTCCTTTTTCCAGCAGCATCTAGAAACTTGTCCCTACTGGTTTTAAATTGTGTTGGTCAGGTAAGATGTAACAGAGAAGTCTTCTTCCCTACCTTCATGTTTCTTGGCCACTACCCGGACTTTCCCAGCTGAATCTTGTCTGCTGACCCATATATCATCTCCTTCTCTCGCCTGACTCTTCTAGCACGTTTCACATTAATGACCATTCTGAATTCTCCAGCATGTCATTTCCTTTAGTCTTCTTTGCAGCAGAGGTTTGTAGCCAAGCTCGGTTTAGAAAGCAGCAGCACGAGGCTGGAGTCAGCAGCCCATAAGGTGCCTGAGATTGCTGCATTTATTCCGTGTTATTCGTATGTTTGGGAATGCAGCTATGGCAAGCCTACCTTTTGCCTACTGTCTGCATCAGCCGCTCACGTCAACAGGGATTTCAGAGGAGATAACTCCTCCCTGTCACCTCTAGCAATGGTTGCTTCCCAAATAGTGCTCCCAGAGGGACTGACATGCCATAGAAGAAGATAAATGTTCTGAGGACACTCACTAAAAATACCGTGTGTTAATCCCCCAATTAAAAGTCTCTGGAGGAGAATAATGAGTGATCTGCTAGCAGTTCTGTAGGTTTGCAGTTGTCTGATATCCCACATCTGGGAGCTACTGCCCTCGGGTAGCAGCTAATTGGCCCCAGTTACCACAGCGCCTCGCAGTCCTTAATGCATGTATCATCACTCCTGCTCAGTAAAGCAAAAAAGGACTGATTTCAGCTCGACAGACTTGGAGCTGCATTTCAGAGAAAGCAGGGAGCTGACTTTACAGTATTATACTCCATGTATAAATCACAGACTGAGGCAAAATCCAGGTCCTGACAAGTACTTCTACCCAAGGGAGAAACTGGCTACAGAAGATGTTTCTTTGGGTCAAATACATTTATTTACGAGGGCTGCAAAAGTGCTGCTTCCCTGTCAAAATCAAACAACCAGAGTGTTCTTCACCTATCCCCTCTTGGCCAACTCTGTAACCAAAAAAAAAAAGCTGTTGCAAGGCCTTTTCTTGAGCGAAGATCCAGTGATTGCTCTGTCTCCTCGGTTTTGTGTTACTTTCTGCCTCTGTCTGTGCAGAAGTCCTGCTCCTTCTCTGGCAGGCACACAAAGATCATTACCTCTCCCTCCAGGCCTTGCTCTTTTATTCCCACAGGCCTGTGTAATTCAGCCTTTGTGGGAGCTTAAGAACTTGTTCCCATGGTTTTGGAGACTTGGTACAACCAGAGAGCCCTGTTATTTGTAAGGCTTATCTCTGAGCCCACTCTCCACCCCCTGCAATGCACCCAGGCTGTAACAGCACTGAGATACCTCAAGATATTTTTTTTCCTTTAAACTCTCCATTCACATTGATTTCAATAGGAGCTGGATGCCTAATCTGCTTATACACTTCTGAAAATCCTATTAAGTGCCTCTTTACTGCTCTAGGTGCCTAAATATACTTTTCTTAATTTGGCTCTAAGTGATTTGCATCCATCATCAAGATTCTTGAGAGCGCGGCTCGAGGGGAGAGGCCTCCCTGTCACAGCCCCTCCGTGCAGTCTGTCACTTGCTCAGATACCTAAACTGGGAGCTGAGCTCCTGCAAAGATGCTGTGACAGTGTGAAATATGTCTATTAAACTGTGAACGCTCTGGGTGCTGCTGCATCCTTGTCTCTCCTGCGCTGAGCACGAGTGTCCCTTCCCACCAGATCCCTCACCATGGGCTTGTCACGGCCTCATCTCCCTTTCCACCACTGCCTCAGATGCAAACAGTGTCCTGCAGCAGGTCCCAGCTGCAGGTGGAGACACAGCTCTTTGCTGAAGGTGGGGAAATGCATTTTGGGAGGCGGGGAAGGGATGGTTTGGCTGCTTGGGGGCAGCAGCCAGGACAGCAGCAGTGTCTCACCTGGCCATCCTAGGGAATTCAGTGCCTGTGGCTCAGAAATGTCTTTGCTCAGCTGTTTTTGTCTTCCTTGGTTTGCACTTCCTAAAATGTTTGCACTTCCCAAAGTCACAGGCAAGAAAAACTGTGAGAGGATATAGATCTGAGAGGCTCAAAGGAGCATAAGTTCAGTTGTAAGGTTTGTGCTAATCACTTCTCAGTTTGGAGAAAGGGCAGTAAAAAAGGGTCTGTGCCTTTAGAACCAATGCTGGATGCAGTAACTGCTTCCTGCACTCACTGGACATTGAAGAGGGGACAAGAAGAAAGGAAACTGGCCATGGCCAGGCTGGTACCCATCTACGGACAGCTTGGGAAAGATGGGCTCTGCTGGCACCCTCAGCAGCTCTGCCCCATCTGTAAGCCTCATCAGAAAGGAGAAGAGAGGAGATTAACACCTCGAGAATTACAGTTTAAACAGTCCTCAGAGCACCTTTAGCTGTTCTGAAGATGAAAAGAAACTTCGAAAGGGGGATTAAAGGTAGGATGGTCTGGTTTTGATACAGAAGAACAATTATTTTAAAAGAGCAATGAAAAATGGGAACATATTTCAAGATCTAAGCATACTTTCAGAGAAATCTAGAAAAGTGCAAATGCTCTGAATTGGAAGTGCTCTGAATCTGGTCAGATCTTTCTCCTCTTACAGGCCCTATACTGCAGCCCAGAAAGCCTTGATAAACCAGAGCCTAAAGGTCCGTTTGCCCTTTGCTACTGATTTCTCCCAGCACTAATTCTGTTTGCTATTAATCACAGGCAGCACCTGAAGTGCACCAGCACTCGCAGCAGCCCCATTAAGGACTCAGCAGTGCAGGATCCAGCCTGTGAGCTTCAGTCTGCAACTTCTGAGCTCTTGTGTCCTTCCTTGCAACGTGTCAGCTTGGGCAGGCCTTACAACACATCTGTGCTGCAGTCCCTTGTCTGCAATACTGCAGTAATAACAACAGGGGCCCCGTGCAATCCTTACAGATTGCTCAGTTACCGTTCGCAGTGGACACTCACAGCTGTGCTGAGGATAAATCACCTTTCTGCAAAGAGTGAATTACGTGTCCATGTGAAAAATCTAACCAGTCACAACTTGCTGATACTCACCGAACAGGCAGACAGTCCAAATCCAGAAAAAAACATTTAAAAAAAAAGAATAAAAAATATTATTTGCTCATCCTCCCGTTGCAACTGTGCAATGAGCAGGGAGAGGAAGAAAAGGAAAAGGTTACCCTTGCTCTCGGCGAAAAGTGATGAGAATATTCTTGCCCTTGGACCTGCCAAGCTTTCAAGGAAGATCCCCGAGGTGGATATCCTCAAGGAGCAAATGCTAACTAACAAAGAGAGAGTTGGACAGGCTCTCTTTCTTGGGAGAGAGGAGCAGGGTTTCCCTCAGCGCCGCTTCTCATGAGACCTAGAGCCAGCGGCCAGAGCATAACCTAATTAGGCCAGAAAGGGTGATTAGCTGTTTATTTTGAGGATGTTAAAACCATGCATTCACATTATACACTGCCCCGGGAGAAGAAGGATGCTGTTTATAGTTCCAGGCCTACGGGATCAGCAAAGTTTATTTTCCCCTACAAACGAAGGCCTGTTCTACTTACATTCTTTCAACTCAGATTGGATCTGTTTATTTTCACCCATCTGCAGGAAATGGGAATATTTCAGTCTATTATTTTGAGTCCAGGGAAGCAGTTTGTATCGCTTAACCATGGGCAAAGGCAAATTAGTCACAGCCTTCACATGCTACCTCAAAAGGTTTGTTTCATAGTAGTAACATTAGTGGCAAAAGGATTTACAAAACCCCATAGTGCAAATTCTGCTCCTTGAACCTTTTCTGGAAGGCATGAGAAACTTTGTTAAACCCCACAGATAACTGGTACTCCACTGTGGGAAATGAAGTTCATCAAGTTGTCCCTCTTCTCAGCAGGAACTCCATGTATTGATGCTGAGCTGAGGGGTTTAATGCAATATTTTTAAAGAAGCTTGCTGCTTTTTTATTAAATTTAGCTCCTGATTTGTGAGGCTGTCTTGAGGCAGAGGATTGAGAAAGGAAAATGCTGGTGGGAGAGAAGGGAGGTGCAATGATGGTCCTCACATGTGGCTTCTGGTCAGAGCAGTGGCAACAGGACAAAAACATCTTCATAACATATAAAGCACACCCTGCCAAAAGCTACAATGGGATCCCTCTTCAGTGTTTCCAAATATTTGTTTGAGTTGGCTTCATGTTTAGTCATAAAACAATCCCTGTTCGCTAGAGTTTGTTAACAGGATTTGTTTATGTGCTTTGATCTTCTATTTTTAATCATCTCTCATGTCCATGAAGCTTTTGGTAAGATTATCTGTTGATAAAAGTGCTCAAATTATAGCAAATGGACTCTGAGGTGACAATATAACTTAGAGAGGGTTTTAATTCCTTTGAAGTTAAGCTTTTTGATGGTCAATTAACTTCTATTAATTGTATCTTACTTATTTTAAACTTAAGATTATTTTTCAACTGCTGGAATTTAAAAATTCTGTAGAAGCCAGGCAACTGCAAGTGCTGTGAATGTAAATCTTATCTCTTGCCTGCATTCAGCAGAAGAAACAATCAAAAATGCACTAAATACTGTGATGAAAACAGAAATTACTGGCAACCAATTATAAAGATATGGAGCAGCAGAAGGTACAGTGTGTTACATACGTTATGGGGCTGCCAGAATAGGCTACTTAGGGATGTACAATAATAATTTAGATTGTTGATCATAATAATCTCATGCTGGTCATAACTGTCTGGCTGTTACTTTATGTTTCCCCAGCCTGTTTGCTGAATCTGTTTGCTGATTTCTGCACTTGTTTATAGTTTGCAAATTGTTTGAGGCAAAGTGAATTTTGCTGTTTGTTTGTTTTGCTGGCTCTCAAGAAGGCAACAGGAACCTCCATGATCTCCTTCACGGAAAATAATTAAAACATCTCTAATGGATGCTGTAAAAATTCTTCTCTAGGAAAAACAAACTCAGCTGAACTCTAGCTAAATTAACTGATATCCCTCATGATCCATCAATTTTCATGATGGATTACAGGAAAGCTTTATGAAGTTCAGAAATAGCATCGTGTTCCTCCCTCCTCCTCCTCCTCCTCAGGCCAGGGTCCTGCTGGCTGCCAGACGATCGATCAGCAGCGAGCAGAACTTCCCCACTGCACTGAACATAATCCTCCAGTTCACTGGTTTAAGGGAGCCTAGAAGGATCACCTTTCAGAGTAATGAGGGTTAGATGCTTCCCAAGACAGCTAGACAGCCTCCATGGGTTTTTAAGATGAGCCAGTGCAGTAGAAGTTACAAACTGCCTGTAGCCTTTACCTGGGTGTTTTTCCCTTTTCTTGCAAAAAGGCCAAGTGCTCTGAGACATCCAATTTCCTGGAAGCAGGTTCCTTGTGCAAACCCCTGAAAAAAACTTCCTTGAGGTACAGATGTTTGTCTTGTTTGTTTTCTTCCAAATAGTTTCCTTTTTGTCCTGTTCTTGTAAAAAAAAAATTAAATCATATTTGTTCCATTTTCAAACATTCCCCATGATTGCTAGGACAACAAAACATACAAAGGTAGGATCAATTGATTTGCAGGGTTTTCATACAGCTTTCTTGTAGAGTTTTAGTTCTTCCTTCTATATGATCAAGAAGTCCAACCCAGACAGTACCAGAAGCTTGGTGCCAGCTCTTCTGGGGGAGGAATATTTCAGTATTTCAGATTGTTCTATTGTTCATAAGAAAAAAAGTAGTTAAAATCTGATTAGCTAGTTAGTTCTCCTGCAATACATGACTGACAAGCATTCATAATATTTACTTCTGATTATTAAGTCATTTCTAGCCTTGTTAAAAATCCTCGACATTTCTGTGGAATTTACTAGTAGGTTTTCCAAGGCATCTTGAGAAAATCCATTGGAGTATAGCTGTTTTCTCCCAATACACATAGGAATTTATGCTAAATTGGATAACAAAGCTGCTTGGGTTGGAAAACAAATTAATCCACCCAGTCATATATAAAATGCCCAGAAGAAACAGAACAATAACAGCTTTTTCTACATTTTACTTCTGTCAAGACAGAATGAAACATTCTCGTCTCCAGGGATCTTCAAGCCCCCACTCCCATCCTTCAAGTTTTATCTTCCCTCCCCAGATTCAGAATTTAAGAAGCAGAATTAAATGGTTTTATGAGAAGTGGTGATCGTGGCAAGAGGGGATCCTGTCAATCAAGGAACAAGTCCATGGCCATGTGAACATCCAGGATAAAATGCTCAGTGCAGCCAGACAGGCGGTCCAGGGGCTGCTGGGAGTGAGCAGAACTGGGATCTGAAGGTCTGATAATCGATGCAAGGCGATCAATATAGTGATGGGGGGTCTCTGCTGCTGTTCATCTCAGGCAAAGATGGAAGCCTAAATGCAGGTGTTTCTCTCCAGTGACTTGGACCTCTTGCTCACATGAAAGTATCCACACTTAGCAAAGCAAATCCCACCCTCTCCTAAGGCTGCTTGCATTCCCTGAACTGCTCAGGAGGGAACACTCTTCCCTTTCTCCTGCAGCTCCCTTTGCAGCTGCCCAAGAGGAGCGTGGGTGCTCAAACTTTGTTTTGAAAGAGCAGTGCCCCTGATGAGGAGCGCTGGGGGAAGTGCTCGCCAGGATTAAAGGAGGAAGAAGTTGCATGTGTTCAAGTAAAGAGTTTCTAGCAGAGTCCAACGGAGACACAAAGGCATCAGAAATTCACCTCAGGGGAAATCCTGGGCTGTATTTTCTCTGAAAAAAAACCACCTAAGCTCTACATCACGGATGTGCCTGGCAAAGGAATCTGACTGGCAAAGTTCATCCACGTCTGTTGTCTTTTAAGAAAGGGGTGAAAGTGTATTTGATGCAGCGTTCAGCTATTTGCTCTTTGGAAATCCAGCTCCCAGGGAGTTATCCTCTCATTCTGCTTTATTGGTTTTCACTGTCTCCCAAGATCTGCGCAGTTCAGCTCCATGGTAACTCAGGAACTTCCTTCGTCGCTTACATATTGATGTATACAAGGAAAGCACAGTGCTAATACACCGTTTGAGCATCTCTATGGTGAATTTAAAACATCTAAAAAGTGTGGCAGAGCAGGATTTATAGAGGATACAGAACAGTGCTGCCTTGCCTTGAGTGGTAGTGGTTGTCTCTTGGGAAGTTCTACCAAGTCACTCCAGGCTTTGCAACAACTAAAGTCATGCTAAACTCCTGTCCACACTGTTAAGCAACATTTGTTCTCCCTGTCCTCCAGAGCCTGCAATAAAAAAATATGAGGTGATTAAAAAGGGGAAGCAAAACAGAGGAAAAAGGGCTTGCCCTACAATAATTAGCTGTGTCTAGGCTTACTGGGCAGGTGCTACTGATTTAACAGCCAGGATATGAGCCCTGTCATCCTCATTCTCTGCTGATCTACAGCCCACCACCACTCTGCTCAGCCTGCCAGGCCCGGAGTTTTTACAAAGAACAGAAATGCTAGAGGGGCTGGTGCATGTCCACGTTCTGCTCTGACATGTACATGCATAGTCAGAATAACAATTCCCACAACACAGACATGAAATCAGATCCCTGGTTCCTAAGCTTTCATCCTAATGCCCAGTCACCAGCTGGCTGCTCCTGTACATGACACAGGTTCAGTTACTTTGAATATCTGTGTGTTGATTTTTATGAACTATGATGGGGTCCAGACAACAAAATGCACTGCAACAACTGCAATGCAAGCTGCAGATCTGGAGGTGCTGTGGGGATTCATTAGTTAATGCCACAAGGACCTGGTGTGGAGCATTTAAAGCTTTAGCAGCGTTCTGCACCTTCTCACTGTTGTTAGCTTTGAATATCCTTGGGATTAATTTTTTAAATACTTCAGAGAAGATGACAAGAAAAGTAGAAATTACCACAAGAGGGGGAAAAAAATTTCCCATATGTTTTGGGAGAGAAATAAAGCTGCATGTTACTCTTTAAATACTTGCACTGAGAACAGGAGAAGGATCACCTTCTACTATTTCAGTTGCAGTGAGTGACCTACAATGAGATATTTGTCCAAACACAAGGGAGAGAAGCTAAAGATCTGCATCAATGTGTCCTGAGATCCTCTGGGATGGTTAGTTTTTCGAGGAACTGTTCTGCAGTGAAAAGCCCACCTTTGGAAATTGATAATGAGTAACCAAAGATGTCAAACAGAAGACCATTGCAGCAGGCTACACTATTGAACATGTCAGAGTAATCACAGGATCCCTACTCCCCCCACTAACAGCAGGCAAGCACCACTCACTGGCTTCAGATCTGGAGATGGAGGCCTTCCCTTGAGAGTTTCACAGAGCTCCCAGCTGGTCTACATCATCCTCCTGCTCTGGAAGCGTTTCTGTCTGAAAGACGCTGCTGTGCAACATCAGGGTCATTTGAGGTGAGGTTCACTTGGTGGAATGAAACTTTCTGGGTGGTGTATGTTCATCTGTAATCCCACAGCTAATTTCTGAAGCTGAAACAAAGCCAGATGCAGAAAAAATTAAAATGGTTGGGGTTTGTAAAGTCCCTATGGACCATTAGCATGAAGCCCTTTATTCTCACTGATATTACTATTGTTATTATAGTTTTCATTTTGAAGCAACAAACAGTAAGAAAAGGACTAGGAGTTAGTAATCAGTTTGATTAAAAGAAAGGAAACTTGCCCAAGTATATATGATATATATATGTATAACTATACCATTGCTACAGAAAATACATTTACATGGTCAGAACCCAGATCCAGTCTATGCAGATAAAAATGGTAGAACAAAAGCTACTTTGCTTCTGGAGACATCTGTTGTGTGCTACTACACAGGGAACTAACTTCTAATTAGATAGACCTTACAGAAAATGTTTGGCAATATTTGAAGCACCCTGCATGCTGCATCTTGTTTGAGCTACCTGACTCACCATCATTTTGCTTTTGCAGTTAAGTTTAGCCACACGATGCTAAGGCAAAAATAAAGAGTCATCTGACCTGTAAGTAAATAACAATACAGTCACAGGAGCTACCTATTATTTAAGGCTTCAGAACAATTTTGGCTTTAAAGTTGATTTCATTAGAATGCTTCAGCACATTCCTCTCTGCTCCATGGTTAGATCCCAATCAGAGGAAAATATTTGAAAGTTGCAGGTTTTAGGAGGAGCTGCTCTTTCAGAACACAGAATCAGCAATTTGTGACTTTCCAGACTAAAAGTTTTGTGCATTCATAATTCAAAATAGGTAAAATTGAACAGAAGCTTTCTCACTGGTCATGCTGACAATGAAGACATGGAACATTTTTTGCCAAGAACCTGGGGGAGAAATAGGTATAAAAGTGATCTCCTCACCCAGTACAACCCCATGAGAAGTTTAGTAAAAGGGTAAAAGTACATCACCTGTCCTGTTTCTAATTCTATCCTACTTTGATGGTTGGAGATACATTATATATTATGTATATGTGGGATATTATATTAATCAAATTTACATAAAAGTCCCCTCGCTCTGCCCTTGTAGCTATCTAATGGAAAGTGAAGGCCTCAGCCTCCAAAGATCATCCTGAAATTCACTTCTAGCCTATCTCCTTTTATGAATATTCTTGGCAGATGCTGGCAATGAATGCACTCAAGCAGTCATTTAAATTCTGCTGCTTTCTCAGGAAGGGAATTCTTTACAAATTATGTTTGGTAGCATCTACTAATTCATTCATTCTCTTTCAAATGCCAACTATAGCCTTATCCTGTATGAATGTTCGTGTAAAAAACTTCCCCTTTAAACATTGAGCCTCTAAGACTCAGCAGTGAAAATACCTGAACTGCTGATTTTGTTTTCTAAAAAAAAAATTGTCCTGAAAACAGCACATTCCTATGCAATGTTTCCACCTTGATTAAATTACACACTTCCCACCAGAAAAAAAATCCATTTTCCACCTTCTATTTATGGAAGCACCAGTCCACCTTCCTGAGGTTTCTCTGCAGTTCAGACGAGGGCGGTTTGCACTTTGCACCAATCAGCTGTTTACTGCCTCAAAAAATTGGGCTTCTATAGGATGAGTCACCAGGCAGGGTTGATTCAAAGATCAGTTCCTGGATCCCAACTAAGGGAACACTTAAACTGTGCCTAATTTAATTTACAAGTATATTTAAATGCTTCTCTGGGTTGGGCTTCTCAGTTTAGACCACAACTCAACATTCAATGGGCAGCAGGTTTCAGTGAAAATGCCACTGTGCAAAAAGCAAATGCACACTCTGGAGTGACATTTCACATGACAGCTAATTAGGAACTTAGCTGATGGATGATGGACATGGGGTAAAACTAAGGACAATGCAGGCTTTGCACTGCCTGCTTCTGGGATTTTTAGTCCTTCTTTCATCTTTTTTAAACAGCCTCATTATTTTGAAGAACAATAAATTGTAACAATTAAATCTTCTTTACCGTTGTCTTGTTTGGGAGCTTCTTTATGGATCACAGTTTTTCCTGAAATTACACTGTGCAAATATTATTACTTGTGAGATGAAATTAAGCTTAGTGAGTAAACCAAATAGATGCACAAATAAATAAAACAAAGAAAAAGTTCTTCACCAAGCAACTTATTTCTGAATACTTTTGGACATGTCCATTAATTTGACTTTCTGCAGACACTGAACAATAATTTCACCACCCCAGTTCTGGACACTGAGGAGCAGAAGGCTTCAGCAGTCCTTAGGCATCCTTATAAAACCATCCACATTTTTAAGCAGAACATGAAATACCTTCTAAGCAAACTTCTCACCGCAGTTAATTGAATGCACTTGTTCAGAAACATCCATGTGGTTATCATCTCGTAAGCACAGTGTAACAGGTAATAAAAATCAAGAAAACTTACATTTTTGCATCTGTTGAATTCCTAAAATTACCAAATTGCAAAGCTAGTTACGAAATGAAGAGGGAGAAAGTTAAGGAAAACTACAATAAACTCTAAAGTCATCAGTGGCAGAAACAAGGTGGCAGGTGTCAGATTAGATAAAATAACGCGTGATTGCATACCACAATGTGACTTCATTAAAGGTACAAACAAATTTAAGCCTGAGGTATGGAATTTACTTTAATTTGTCTTCATAACGACATCTAAAACTTTCAGAAAATGCTGGCAGAAAAAGAAACTAAAGAAAACTGAAAAGAAGCTCTACTTTTTGTATTTTTACTTTTTGTAAATACATAATCAAAATTGAAATGAGCCTTAGGTTGAAAATCAGAAACAAGATCTGGTTTCTAATTAATTGGGTAAATTCAAGTAATTAGGTAAAAATTCATTCATGCTACTTTGAGTTGGAAACAAAAAACAAAACGTAACTAAGGGAAGAAATGCATTTTACCTGCTGTGCTCAGCTGAGTTCATGTTGTTTATCTGTTCAAAGGTATTTATGTTTTTTACATGAATTGTGTCATTAAAGGGAAATCTCTACTTCTAATAAAAGACACCCAAGGACCCAGTGTAATCACTGATCACTCCTGATCATTCATCCCAGTTAACTCCTAAGGCACTGCCTTGCAAGCTCTGTTTTGGGCTGTTCCAGTCAGGCATTTCCAACACAGGGTTGCTGCTGAGGGACTCGTTCTTAGCATTTAATACATTCAGGCACTTCCACAGAACTCAGCTGCAGAGTCCTCTTGGTTTCCTCTCACCGAGCCATCCAGGCACGGCCTGGGTAAGCTGCTTTTACAGCCTCAGCCTCGCTGCCCTGCCCTCGGTTTTCCAGCGTAGCCCCCTCATGCACTACACCTCTGTACCGCTGCTTTTCAAGCGCTTTTCTTCTATGGGTTTCCGTCAAAGAGTGATCAGAGCAAGGCTTTGCTAAGACAGCCACACCAGCAGAGATCCGACAGCACAGGGGTGCTGCTACACTCTCAGCATGGGTATGGATCTGGAGGGTTTGGTTCCTTCTGCTCAGGAAAGTAGAGCCACGGCAAAGTTCCCAGTGTTTTTGTTTTGATTTATTTTGCTTTGTTTTAATCAAGTTAAGCCACAACAGCAAGGTTCAAGTTTCACAGCATTAACAGTGGGATTTCTTCAGCTCATTCCCATCCATTGCACCGTGCGACGCTTTTGCTAACGTGGTTTTAAAAGCCAAAACTTTTCTCTCTGACTGGCTTCTGTCTTAGACAAATTCCACACATCTGAATACAAAGATCACACCAGTATAGTTCTAGATATGAGTCTTCATTATTAAACATTACCAAAGTATTTAATCTTTGTTTGACAAACAAAGAATATTTAAAAAGATAAACTGGAGTATCTGAGCCACAGGAGGGTCTCAAAAGGTTCATTGGATAAAAAAACAACAGGAATTTAACTCCTAGGCCCAAAAGGATAACAGCAAATTGCTTCTGTCGGCATTTAAGCTGGATTTTTTTTCCAGATTTCTCTACAGGTTAAGAAAAAAAGACTTGGAAACAGTGACTCCTAAAACAAACTGAACAAAGATTTATACCTATTTGCAGAAATATTAGTTCTCAGTGGGTCTGTCTGCATTCAGCAGTTTCTATATTGTTACATAGTTTCAGTGTCACCAAAGTCTGCTCGGTTACTCTAATTTTTTTTTGCTCAAGTATATATTTTATTTATGTTGATGGGAAAATCTGAGGCTTGTAACTTCCTGGGCTACAAATTCGTAAGTGACAGTCAGACATGAACAAAATTTCTCTCTCTCTCTTCAGCACACTCTGACTTTCAAACAGAAACATGGAAACAACATTTTAAATGTAAGCAGAGAATACTGACGTTAAAGTGTTGTTTCAAAAACCGCCAGGAAGAAACAATGAAATTCACAGGTATTCAACACAGAAAACGGAGAAAGGAGACGAAATTAATCTATTTTCAGCCACAGAGCATGACACACTTTAAGAGACCAGCAAAACCAAGCTCATGAAATAGGATTCCTCTAGATGGAACTCTTGAATTTGAAAGATGACAGTCGTGTAACAAAAGCATCAAAACTTAGGAAATTATTCTCTTCCTCCACTGATTATTTCTCCTTCTGAAACACCTCCGTAGAGGAAAATGAGTGTATCTCACCTACTCAGCTCGTGGCATGATGAGATACAGCTCTCCTGTGCAGAAGACTTGAATTCAAAGAACTTGAATAATGCGGTAAAATAAATAAAATGATGGCTACAACAGAGGTTTTGACAGGTGCAGAGAGCTCTTTATCTGTGCAGTTCTTTGCAGAGTAGCATTAAAGCTGCTAAACAAGGATTTTAGATTTTTCAGCTCGTGCCACTGAACTTCCTACTAATACTTGCAAACGTGCTTGGACTAGAAAATAGATTTTTTTTAAATATACTTTTAATTATTCTGTAGGTAAAACAATTATATAAAAATACTTGTAAAGTTAACGGGCAACAAAAAATCAAATTCACTTAAACAGAACATGATCTTTTTCAAGTAATATGAAGTACTCACAGAGCCATAGAAGAAAATTCTACACCAATTTTGTACACAGCATCGGAACAGTTCTGCAATAATCTTTGAGACAAGTGTGATATCTTTTAAAACGAGTCATTAAAAATATGTTGGAGAAAAAGGGATATATCTACAGTTCTAAGTGGTATCCTTCAGCTTCAGAAAAACACAAAGGTGCCAGCAGTAACACCTAGACACCACAAATATATTCAACGAGAACACAAGTGCGGATAAAGCAGAAGTGCTAAAATGACAAAGAGCTTTGCAGGATAACATGTCCCAGCTGAAGCACTTGCAAGGTAAAATAAAATACTGTGAGGCAGCTGCTCTTAAAGCCTCTGCACTCACACTGAGGGTCCAGGTATCAGCTGGATGTCAGGCCCTTGAACCCTCCATCAACACTGCAAGGAAAGGAACTGCCACAGCCAAGATCTCTGCACTCCAGCACGGCACACGCTGCAGAAATAACAGAGACACATTAGAAAGCACAACGTGATAACAGGTAGTGAATGCTGACCTCTGCCAGTGACTGTGCAGTTTTTATTCTTTGCATTTTTAGCTTCACCTTTTGCCTGCTGAAAAAACACGTTTTCTTGAGGCTACCTTTGAAACGTACAGAGAGATCTCGCCTGGCAGAAAGCATAATGTGCGTGACCTCCTGTGGGGCACATGAGCATGGCTGGGTTCTCTCCTCGCTGTCTGCTTGCTTCTGGCTGTTATTAGAGGTGCCAGCTACCCTCCAAACCCCCTACTGCATATGGAACACATTTATCTCCAAAAGATCGCTTCCCTCATTGAATCTCTCGCAGCAGCAGCAGTGCTTTGGCTCCCTATTCCTCTGGAGTCCTGCGACACGTCTGGAAATGCCAGTAGCCAGAGGGGCTCCAGCATGGGCCATGGTCCTGGAGCTGCCTTTCCTCTCTCAGGGCTCCAAAGAGGATCCCCGTTCCTGCGGTCAGTGAAACAGCCAGCTCAGATGTACCTCACAGCAAGAATTGAAAGCTTGGAATACATGCACGGAATCATTTCGGAGACACCCCTGCACAGCACACGCCGTGATCCCACCCCAGCCCAGAGGCAGCCCTGAGCACAGGCCCTGAGAGGAGCAAATTGCCACATGTGGGATCATTGCTCCAATGAGGAACAAAAAAACTGCACATGGGAGAAAATGGCGCATCAGACACAAAATATATTATCTGATCTGTTTCTCTTTCTGACCCGAGCACTGGGGGGGACCAAAGCCACCTATGTGGTGTAACAGAGACCCCTGTTACTGCTGCCAGAGGCAATGGTCCCCGTCCACGGGTCCCATTGTGCGCCCTGGCGCAGCAACTGGTCCCAACTGGGGTACAACTTGAACCAGAGTGTGGGGCGGGCCCTGGGTGGCACTGGGTGCTCAGCAGGTGCTCCTGAGCCAGCAGGTGCCCATCCAACACACACCCTGCCAGGTCCCGGCTGCTGCTCCCCCGCGGTGCCACGGCGGCCGCAGGGGTGGGGAAGGTTTCCCAGAAGACATTTTGGAATTGCCACCGTGAGTTTCATACACAGCAGCCGGATGCTTGGGGGGGAGGGAGGGGGGAGAGCTATAAATCTATAAATAAGTAATGGATGTTGGGCTATGAAATGCATAGATTAACATAGGAGAGACTCTCCTGGCAGCTGCATTAACGCCAGCACAGTGTGCAGCTGTTTATCGCTCCCGAACAGCTCCTGCCTCTCGCCACAAAGGCTGCACGGGGCTTGTCTGGCCTCCCAGAGGCTCCTTTCACGTTCACCTCTGGCCATAAAGAATTAATTCATCACTGGAATGGTATAATCAGGATCTCAGGCTCCACTAACACCTGCTTAAATAGTATGACTATGCCTCAAATAATATGACTATGCCTCATGTAACACCAACCCCTCTGGTCTCAGAGTGCAGCTTGGTCCTCACTGCCTGTCTGAGGAGTTTTGGGGGAACAAGAGACACAAGGGACCTCCTCAAACCTATTTCTGCTCTCACACTGAGCCCATCCTTGTCATCAGACACCACAAGGTCACAGCAACATTACACACACTTGCGACAAGTCTGTGAGAGGATTTATTGGTCTTGAAGAACCACTTGTCTTGGATGAATCACTGGTCTTGGGCGAGCCACTCCTAGTTGTGAAGTAGAGATTCATCTAAACCTGCAGCCCCTCCAGATACTACTTTTTTCAGGGAGGAATTAAAAACTCCTTAAACACACCACCAGCAGGCAGCTGCAGGCGCAGCAGGTGCTGGTTCTGTGCATCATGGACCTCCCAGCAGAGCCACATCCATCTTCCCAAAGATTCCTGCCCCACAGCCCCCTCTCTCCAGGGCACTGCTGGGACTGCTGGCACCCCTGAGGCAGCAGCTCAGCCTGGTGGGAAGCCCCAAGCTTGTTTCTAACCCCTCTCATGTAGGGGCAATGCACCCTTCTCCTTGTCCTGCTGCCCAGCTCAGCACAAGACCTTTCCCCAGGTCTCCCTACCGAGGGCAGAGCCCAGGGAGTGTGGGATCCTGCACTGTGCAGCACAGGTACCTCACCGCCCAGCACCCCAATCCTACAGCTTCTCTCCATCTGCATTTATCCTGCCTCTTATCCATCTTTTAGTGCTTCTCCAACTGATCATCAACTTCCATCATGAAAATATCCATGTGCTTTGTAGTTAGTCACCTTATTCCTCTGCCAGGGGTGCTCTCAAGCTCCTGTCACTGGAAGCACCGTGTGTTCTCTTCGTGCCACAGATCTTTAAATGCAGCAGTTATACATTACTTAGGCTGCACATATTTATCCCTAAAATAACACAGGCGTCTCTGCAGACCTTCACCGGGCCTTTGATGCACTCCAGACATCTTCTTTCCAGTCTATTATTCAGTAGCACAAGTAAAATAATTGGTACTTTCCAAGCCTTCACTGTGTTTTTTGACTCCTAACAATGTGAGTGGTCAGGTGTGATACAGAGCTCAGAGGAAGCTGTGAGAAAAGAGAATAGGTGAGTATGTGAGGAATTAAGCTAGCTCTTGTTGCTTGCCTCTGTAGAGTGGTGTAAGGCCTGCTGAGGAGAAAATCATAAATAAGTACCATTCTGAAAGCAAGTGAAGAAGGTGAATGAATGACTTGGGGTTAAATGTTTATTAATAAAATAGAAGAAAGTCAATACATATACTTTTAATGCAGTCAGGATCTGAAGTATTCTAACTTAAAGAGACTAATTAAAGCACTGAAGAGAAAAACCACAAAATACATGCTAAAAAAGACACAGGGTCTGAAATAGGATGTACTGGTTGCTAACATATTCCATTATTTAGCTGCACCAAGGAAGCTGGCGTGGGATATGCTCCTTACATGGTTCTTCATCAGGTTTAAGGAAGCAGGACTGCAAACAGAGTTGGGAGATCCAGCTTTGTCAAAGGCTGGCAGAAAAATGAGGTCAGGAAGTTTTTTTGCTGAAGTTGGGTAAGGGGAGCTGGGTAAGGCCATAGAATTGCTCCTCAAGCAAAGTGTAGCACACAGTAATATCTGAAGCAGAAAATGCTCCATCCTAAAAAA
>VZTI01005851.1:217156-232053 GCA_013397865.1 Struthidea cinerea | reverse complement strand
AAAAAAAGAGAGAGAGAGAGGGAATAACTATAGAGGCAGGCTCTTGTTTTATTAGGAGTAAATCAGATGTGATATTAAATCCATATGGTAAAGGTTAACATGTAAGAAGGATTGCATATTGATTGAAGCACTTTAGAACTGGACCATTTTCCATTAAAATTTTCTCAGCTTCACGATAGGCAGCAACAGTGCTACAGAATGCCTAAGAATTAACCACAACAGTAAATGCTAATGCAAGTTTTATAAAGACAATAATGCCTCCCTTACATTTGTGATGATAACAGAGATCCCTAATAGCAGCATCAATTCCATCTCACAAACAAGGAAAAACTAACAGCAGAAAAAGAAACTACATAGATCTACTAATAAAATCATAAAGCTGAAAGTAAAATGATCCCACAGCAGAAGAAAATGCAAGATCAATATAAAATGCACTAATTAGTGCCTTTTCCATTTCGCTGCATATATGTCCTACTCTGCTGCTTGCAAAAGCAGGAAAGATTGTGGTATCAGGGCTCCAGACTCTAAAGCTCATCTTTCTGTGGCTGAGCAGTTGTCCCTGAAGGCCACTAAATTAAACAGAGGGAGACAGAACAGTAACACTTTTTTCCCCAGGACATTAGTGGATGGTAGGATTAGACATCTCCCTGGCACTCCCCTCACTGGAAGTGTAACATCCTGCTTCCCCCTTCTCTGCATGTTAATACCCCAAACCTTCCAAAATACCTCCCCAGTAGGCAAACTGGACTCTTCCCAAGCAGGAAGAGTTAGGTCAGACCCTGTTGTTGTGCATGTAAAGCTTGGAAAAATTCTCCTTTTGTGTCTTTTCCACCCATCAGCACTGAATTTCACCTGCTGTTCCACTACGTGGTCATGCAATGTCAGCTCTGCAGACAGCTTTCATTTGCACTGCCCTCAGTAACTTGGTGCCATCAGCCAGAGATGAAGTTATTTTGGCAAGTTATCTGAAATGTCTTCTTCTCCCCACAAAATAAAATCATTCTGTCAAATAAACAATCCCTCTTCTGTGAGCACACCACTCCAATTAATGGAGGTTAATTGTCTATAACAAACAACCATTCAATGTATTCATTACACTAATGAGATTTCCTTTTTAGAGAATTTATGAGTTGAAAAATACAGTTCTGTTCAGTCAGCTTTTAACTGCAGGAAGGAAACGTGCTTGAATTTGGGAATATCTTTCACTTCAAGAGAAAATGACAACCTGCTCTTAAGAGAAAACAGATATTCATCACTAGTTGACAATTGGATGTACCTGAGCAAAAGACCAAAGAGCTGCTTTCAAACATGTTCATTTACTCTATGTTTTGTACTATAAGCAAGTGTGTTACCACAGTTGCACCCACTAGTTACAATGACTATAAAGATTTTTTTAAAGCATAACTGACCCTGATGAAGCAATCTGTCTTCTTGTGTCCCTATCAGATTGCCACCACAGAGCTGAAGTTACCTTCTAACAGCAATGTGCTGGAAAGCCACTGGAAAGTAACAGCTATGATACATCCAGTTCTCTTCCTTTAATGTTTCCACAGTTGAAATAATTTGCCTGATTAAACACTGTCCATTAAAATTAAAAGGCCAGTATCATCAGAGACAATTACACTGGGTTTGGCACTGCTACAGCCAGACCACTACGTCTCGTTAATTTACAATTAGGCTGTGGATTGCTGTTCTGCTCTCCATTCACACCCATGTTTGCAATGCAAACTATACCCCAAATCAGAATCCAGTGCTTTCAAGATTAATAAGGGGATATTGAAGCTAGTCCATAGGAAAAAAGTAAGATATTTTTGTAAAGGGATATTAGCAAGCCCTTAATGAAGGAAAGTAAATACATTGATTATCATCTTTGTATCAGCAGTAGTGTGGCCAGCACGACCAGAGCAGTGACTGTCCCTCTGTACTGGGCACTGGTGAGGCCACACCTTGCATTCTGTGTCCAGTTTTGGGGCGTCAGTTCAGGAAGGACATTGAGGTGCTGGAGCATGTCCAGAGAAGGGAACAGAGCAGGGGAAGGGTCTGAAGCACAAATCTCATGAGAAGCAGCTGAGGGAGCTGGGGGTGTTTAGCCTGAAGAAAAGGAGGCTCAGGGGCGACCTTACGGCTCTCCACAACTCCCTGACAGGAGGGCGCAGCCAGGTGGGGGTTGGACTCTTCTCCCAAGTAACCAGTGACAGGAGGAGAGGAAATGGCCTCAAGTTGTGCCAGGGGAGGTTTAGATTGGATATTGGGAAAAGCTTCTTCACTGCAAGGGTGGTCAAGCACTGGAACAGGCTGCCCAGGGAGGTGGTGGAATCCAGTCCCTGTAAGTGTTCAAAAAGACACATATGTGGGGTGCTTGGAGACAATTTAGTGGTGAACCTGACAAGTTAGTGGTTGGACTTGATGGCCTTAGAGTTTTTTTCCAACCTTAATGATCCTCTGTTTCGAGGATTCTTTGCACAAATGTTTGTGCTGATCCCTCTACATCAGTGTGTGCCACATACTAAGCCACTCTCATCAACAAGGCTCCAGGATAAGTGAGGCCAGGTGTTTGTTCTGCAAAGGCCTGTAAAGACACTTTATCCCAAGAAATTTGAAACTGGGAAATTTGAAAAGTGACCACAGTGGTAACAACTTTTAGTTTCATGCATATGACTTTACGGTATTTACCTGCCACTGGTTTAGATTGTGCTTGCCCTCACATCCAGGTCAAACTCCACCTTGAAGGGAAGTTCCTCCAGGGAGGTTGTCCACATGGAAGTGGACATGCAGTCATCATTTGTTAAAGATGTGTAAAAGCTACATGATAGTTTATGAGGGAGGTGCTCTACAGTACTGAAAGCAATTTCAATTTGATGATAAAAAAAGCATGGCGAATATGAAGAGAAATGGGAAAGGAAAAATAAGAGAAGCCCCACCAAAAAGACAGAGTAAAAGCCTCAGGTATTTCGCCGTGCCAGAAGTCAACTCATTCTGAGTCACTTCCACAGGGCCAGTTCCATTTATCTTTTCCAAATAATATGTCTTCAGCTTTGAAGACGGGTTTGGCTGTGGAGACTGAAAAATAGCATGGGCCACAGGGCAAAGAATGGTGCATGAATGTTTATAAGGATGCCTACTTAAAAGTAAAAACTCACTTTCATTGTATTGTAGGTTCATATCTCACTCCAGCTATGTGTGAAGAATAGATCATTAAGAGCACAGGCATGAGAGATGAAAATATTTGACTGCAACTAATAAGATGATAAACTGAATGAGATGTGATGGGGAATGCATCTCTGGGCATGGATTCCACCACTGCTCCATTTGGGCTGAAGGAAGAAAACACCAGCTTAAAATCAATTGGTTTAGTCCAGCAAAAACTGCTGTGGCCTTATTAATTATGTTCAACTGTCCTTCTCTTCACACCTCACAGACAGCTCCTCCTCTGTGAATGGAGAGAAAAGCCAGATGCCCTCTGTCACTTGAATGACACCACAGTATTTTTACCAAATGTAAGTTCCAATATGCCCTTCCAGACAATTCTGATGCAGAAACACTTCTAAATATAATCCACTTCTCTCAGCTCCCCTTTCCAAAGTCTCCCCACTAGTCCCATAACCAGTCAGTAAAACAAATATGAAACATTACCACATCCAAACTCATACTGAGATTACATCCTGAGGGTCTGCTGCCACCCTAAATAGTTCCTTAGAGCTACCACTTTCAAACCAAACCTTTATCATGTGCCTTGGATATGGGATATCTTGCAGGAGAATGGGATTAGGAACATTTACATTTTACTAATGCCAATGAAACAGCAAGAGTAGAAAAGGCATAAGATGTTGAAAAATCAAATATTTAGTAAGAGTAAATAAAAAGAAAAAAATGTAAAAAAACCAAACTCCTCACTATCAGTTGATGAGGTGATACTACTTTAATCAGCAAATTGCAATCTTGTTTCAGACGGAAGATTGTTGTCGTGAAGAGCATAAGAACAAACTAAATCATCTAACACTTATTTAAAATGCTGCAACACCAGCAAGCTTATTGCAATATAATACAGTAGTAAAGCAATTACACTCTGAGATTAATATTTATAGAACATAATCAGGTTTTCCTTATTTAAAATTTTATTCAATAATTTGTGCGCCTTAAAAGCATCTTCAAAGACAAAGTAGGGTTTGAAATAAGTCTTTAAGCAAAGGTATCAAAACCCTGGCAGGAGTCTGGAAAAATGTTCACTGACCCTGGGAGGCCACATGTGATGGGGCCCCTGCAAGTCTTGCACTTCTGCAGCAATGTCCCTTTGTGACTTGAAGGAGTAATCACAAGAGAGATCAGGGAATGGGTTATAAAATAGCAGGAGATAGGTGATGTGAAAGGAATTTGCAACACGAGACAGTGGCCATTCTGTGACAAGAAACACAGAAAAACAACAGAAGTCAGATGCAGAGCCTCACCAGGAGGAGGAAAAGGAGGGTATTTTTCGAATCCAAAAGACTGTGATAGTGACAGACCAGCCAGAGCTTCAGAAAGTTATGTGGATCTCCAGCATGACTGGCCAGAGACACAAGGACACAGTGACACAGTTCTCCAGGTTTCTCTCCTCCTGGCTGGTTCCTTTCTCAAGCAGGAGCTGTTGGTCACTGGGTACACAGTGCACAAAGCTTTGCCAGGACAAAGGTCTCTGTGGGCTATTGCAACACAAACTGTGTGCAATAACAACTATTTTTTCCGGAATACAGTTAAAACTAACATCGGAGCACGAAAACTACTTACTTACAGTGTAAGAAAGTTGTATGCCATAATGGCCTTATCTGAGTCAGAGCAAAAACAGAGCCCAGGTTAGAGAAAGGGAGATGGAGCTACCAGGTAAAAAATCCCTCTCACCCACAGGACAGGGGATTAGTGTCTGCTTTCCGTCAGCAGGAACTGACAGTATTTTGAGGTTCTGATTGTTAGTACTGCCAATTCTGAGCTAAATGTCTTCTGCTGCAGCAAGCCCTGCTTCAAATTCCAAAATGCACGTACACTTCATAACAGGGTGTGGGAGGGTTGTTAACTGCTTAACTGCACTCTTCACGAAAACATTTCTTACCGTTAAGTGTGTATAAATCCTGATCATTTTATTTTTTATCTTGTAATTCTCGCCTCTTTGTACCATATAGTAAATTCCCAAAGTGCCTTATAAACTTGGCCTCTGATGCAATTGATCAAGATATGATTTTGCTTTAGAAGCATGTGGGGAGAGTCTTTCAGTTCCCTTGTCTTCAAGGCATGTCCTGCTTACAGACAGGACAAAATATCACCTGGTTCTGGGGTGCTCAGCATCCAGTGCTCTGGTATTAATGGAGGTTTTCAAATCCCACTCCTGGGACATCTCAGTCACACTCAGCACTGCTTGTCAGTGTCCAGTGAAACACGAGTTCAGTCTAACACCCTCCTCAGATTAGCCTGGTGAAAACCCCCTCCTCTCGTCTCTGGAAATGGTCTGTGACAGCAGTGGAGCAGAAGGCAGACAGAGGAGCAGAAGACAGTGCAACCAAGCATCTTCTTTGGGTATAATGATAGGTCACAGCAGACACAGAAATTGAGAAAACAGAACACTTGAGATTAAATTAACTAATTTCATTGCTGACACAGATTCTGGCTTCAGCAAACTTGTATTTTCACATGTCACCAAACACACAGCTCCCAAGCCTCCCTTTTCTTGTCTTAAAATTGTAAGAATGAAAAATTTCTTGTGTGTACGATCTAGTCAGCTTCCTGGCAGTGGCTGTCAGCAGAGGACTTCTCTTGACACCAATTGACTAATGGGGACAACTTGCAAAGTATCAGTGCAATTCAGAGCAAAAAAGTCTTTCATATTTCATTTTAGGGATAGAATGTAGCATCCACCATGTAATCCACCTGTTAACTGTTACAGTCTCTGTTAACTGCTCAGAGGTTCTCAGTACTTTGGAAATCAATGAAATGAAAGGGCATTTCCCTCCTGTGACTTGATCCAGACGAGCCTGGGCTGATTTGGATTGCTGGTAGAACTGAAAAGAGTTTTGCCCTCTGCCTTTTTTAAAACAGCAGCCAACCACGTCAATCCAGCACTGTTTGTGACATGAGTAGAAGCTACAACCAAGCCACTTCTATTGTTTGGTGTTTTTTTAATTTCCCTCCATCAAACAGTACTTTATTTCCTTTCACCTTAACACCTTGCCCAGCGATCCAGTGATTCACAAATGTATCTTTTTCATATCTTTAGCAAAGATATTCTAGTAAAAATATTAGTTTGACTTGGGTGAACAATGCTGAAGTGTACTTCCAAGTGTTAAATCTGGATTGAAAATCAGGAATTTGCTTTGATATTCACAGCACCTTTGGTCTCTGCAATTATTCCTATAAAGGTTTTATTTCTCTACAAAGGCAACCAATATGTTTGCAAGTTCATGCAAAGGTACTGGCATTTTTATAAACAATAACTACAGAACAAAATAAATGGCAGGGGACTTAAGGGGCTATTCCAGCATTGGAAAGAGTAAGGTACAAATGGATGACAGTATAAATACTAACACATGCAGGAGAACAAGCCTGTGACTTGTCTTCACCTCTGTCAATACATTAACCCATATTTCACATATATGGGTGTAACTAGAGAGGACCTGGTAATTCTGTTTTCAGAAAATGGACTGGACTGTGCTGGGTCACTGATTCTGCACCAGATGTCACCATTTCTTACAATCACAGAACACCTCAAGT
The DNA here is from genome assembly GCA_013397865.1 of Struthidea cinerea. NCBI lineage: Eukaryota > Metazoa > Chordata > Aves > Passeriformes > Corcoracidae > Struthidea > Struthidea cinerea. The sequence goes on along the minus strand of VZTI01005851.1, from coordinate 225,318 downwards.
CAGAAGGGGCCTGTAAGACTCACCAAGCTGATCTCCCTGCTCCTGTCAGAACTACCTAGAACTAAACCATATGACTAAGGATGTCATGCAGATGCTCCTTGTACCCTGATACTCTGGCCGGCTTGGTGCCATGATCACTTCCCTGGGGAGCCTGTTCCTGTGACCAACCACCCCCTCCTAATGTCCAGTCTGAAGTTCCCTGACACATATTTAATTCCACATATCTGCAAGCTTTCTTTTTAACTTTTAGGTTAAATTGTTTCTCCTTTTTCTCCTTCTTTTGTTTTTCTTTTTCTTCCCCTGCCTGAAGTAATCACTTGTGTTTTGCATGTGAACCTGGAGGGTAGATCAGCCAGAGCATATTCATTTCCAGTTCGACTGGAAAAGTGCATTCTTGAATGTAGACTCATTCCAGAATGTCAGCTCCTGGTGCCTTGTGGAAGGCAGGGAAACACTTCATGGTTTGTGACTTGCATCTTGAAGGGAGAGTGCTCACAGTGCCCGACAACTTTGCACTCCCAAGAAAATCATTCCAGGTTGCAGACCCAGGAGGGGCCTAAACTCGAGTTCTTCACTTGAGGTGCATGAAGCAGGCAAGAAGAACAAAGCAGCACATGGCAGTGCTGCTGCAGCCTGCTCACGCTGTCTGTCCCCTCTTCCTTCCCCCTTCCCACAGCTCAGTGATGAGCCAGCTGCTTCAGCAGTGAGGACGATGGGACTGATTCGTGACATTTTTTGCTGCCTATGCAATGCTTTGCATGAAGTCTTTTTGACAGGTAGAAACTCCTGTGCACTCCAAAGCTTTCTTTTCTCCTTTTGTTTTTTCAGGAGTTCTTGATTTTAACAGGAGGATATTGTCTGTTAAAACCAGGAGAAAGGTTACATGGTGTCAATCTCAGATATGATGTAGAAGGAACTTGCACAGAAAAGACTGCAGGCAAATTAATGCACACTGTCAATCTAAGCTCGCTGTTGCCAGGCATTTATAGCCTGTGTCTAAATCATATTAATTTTTGACTGTCCATACTGCCAGACTGCCAGATGACTGGTTTATCTAATTTTTGTGCTTTCTTCTCATTAAAAGATACTTGCAAAAGCACCTCTACACAAGCTGCACAAGAAGAAAGCAGTGTATTTCTAGCAACCTTTGCACTGCACATTTCCGACAGGTTTTTTCACCACATTCCACATCAATAATGCTACAGCAACCAAAAGGCCATGTAGGCATTTAATCTCTGAGTGCTTAGGGCACACAGCTACCGGCCCAACACTCTGCAAATGTTCTCCAAAATGTGCTTCCACTACAGGGAGTTGCCATTGGAGACTCCTCAAAGTCTAAGCTAGATTCATTTTATAATAAAGCGCTTTTTGACACTAAATAAAACAAACTCCTAGCTTTATTGAATTACATGAAGTGCTAGAGAAAGAAGAAGAAAAATTATGCCTTTAAACCATAATCTCGCGTCATCTGAAAACAGCTACCAGGAGCAGAACTAAAACTTCCAAGAGATGGCAGCTAAAACACCCTTTGTCCAATCTTTCTTACTGCACCCTACAGAGCCACATAACAGAGGTCAGCAGGGGAGAAGGAGCAACAAGAGACGAGTGTGGAGAAAGGAAGCAGGGCTACGGAATGAAGAGAGCAAGACAGACAGACAGACTCCATATCCTCTCTCATCCAAGGAGAATGAAGCAATATAAATTATTTTCTCCAATAGTGTCTCCCAGACACAGCTGAAGATGCTTTGACCTTGCCCTATGCTTTGAGATTGTTCACTTCATTAGACCAACACACAAATACAGAAAGCAATTATTTTTGTGAAACGTGCCTCAAAGAGTGAAAAATTATTGACTATAGCTTGTACCCATTCTACTCACATTGACAAACTGCAATTAATCATATGCAAACATTGTAAACATTACAGTTGGCAACATTTAAAATCTATATAAAAGCTTTTCCAGGTAATTAATATAAGGAAAGCATTACCCCAGTTAAGGAAAGACAACACCTAAGGAATGGTATGGTAATCTTATGTTCTCTCAAAGGCAAAATGGTAAAGATTTTAGTGGTGACACTGTCTCAGTAATAAATGTAGGCTGCCTGAGCTGAACACAAGAGAAAATATATATATATAGCATGAACTTCTAAATAAAAGTTAGTTTGTTGCCCTCAGAAAAATAAGAGATTTTTCTCTTTTTTTGTTTCTTCTGGTACTTTCTGACTCCTGAATGCCAGGAAGTTGAAAAAGCAAATAATAGTAAAAATTACTGTCATTACATAGCAAATAATGTAATATATAATGCCTCTGACACTAAATCTTAGATAAAAATCCAGTCCACAAGAGGACCTTATTGGAAACGTTGTGCAACTGCAAAAAGAGACACAACCCTTGCTTTTTCTTCTCAGTCCCAGGAGCAGAAATAAAAATAGAAACTCCAGGGGGAGCAGGGCCAAGACAGCTCAGAGGGCGAGGAACTGGACAGCCTTCACCTCTTCCCTCTCACAATGTCATAGACATCTGCTCCTGCTGTGATCCTAAGGATATTGCCACCGATCCTTTTGAAAAAACCACTGGCGTTTACTAGAGGGAAAAGATACTGAGAGTAATGAAGTGAAAGGATAATCCTTCCTACCCATGTATACATACCCTTATAATTTATGAGTGGTGTTTCTAGAGCACCCAAGAACTTGGTCTTTGCATGTCCTTTGAAAAAAGAAGTGTACATAAACATATAGCAAACATGCTCCCAGAAAGAAAGGCAGCTGCTAATAAACGAGCACTGAATGAGGTGACAAATAAATGAATCAGGTGAATTTGTCACTGCATTAGGTGACAAACCCACTGCAGGGGGAAGCACTGAAAAGACCAAGGTGTAGCCTCACTGCAGCCCATGACTGAGGGAGTTGGAATTGCTCCTGCAATTGGACCTGCAGCAGTGCAGGTCTGGCTCTGTGCTCAGGTGGGCTTGGCAGCCCCAGCCGTGCTCAGAGCTGATGCCACTGAGCTGCAGCAGCAGCTGTGAGAGTTGATTTGAAACTGGCTTGAGCATCCTTCTAGCACAGTGCTGCATGAGCACTGACTTCAATTACTATCAAAAAGTATAACAGCATTATATATGAAACAGTGATTCATGTACAGCAGGTAGATGGATGTTCCTCAATTACTTTTTCACATAAGCCAGCACTAGGACAGTGTCAGTAAAATAGAAAACAAACACACGAAGACAGACTTGCACACGAGGCATAATTACTGATAGAGTTCACATTGCTAGGCCCAACAAAATAAAATAATTCCAATCACGGGTAGAAGTTTGTGTAATTTGAAAGAAAACAGTAAAAGAGACAAATCACAAAGCATGGAAAGACACTAACGCAAAGCAAACAGCAGAAACTCCCTTTTAACTCAGGATTTAGGAAGACTACACATGATATATTTCATTGCTGTTTTCTACACTATTTTCTAAATTGTTTGGTGTGGGCTGGTCTCAGAAACTGCAAGTGTACTGGAAGAGGGGAGTTTCCACCACGGCATTCACTAAGGGAAGTGCTAATGATGCTGGGAATGATCACCACATCTGCTCAGCGAGCACTCCCAATGCAAAGCGAGTCTACGGATGCTGCTTGTGAGCACAGTTCTCCCGTTGTGCAGTGATACACTCAACAGCTCACTCTTTTACTGTACTGCTTTTCTAGTCTTTAAAGGCCTGAATATGACTTTCCATCTTTCCGGCAGTGCTTTTTCTTTATTGCTTGCATGAGTTGTTCCATTTCATTATCCAGTGGCACAGTAGATCTTCCTTGTTTTGACAGGGACTGTTCTGTTACAATTACCTGCTGTCGGTGCGGTTCAAGTGAAGGTGCTGCCAGCTGGACAGAGCTGTAAAGCAACATGAGTGAATTTCCCAATGCTAAAGATTTTTTGAAAATCCAGGAAGCAATTAGCCATGGCTATATTTAGAAGCCTGCTTGTATTGTAAGGAGACACTGCCAGCCGGAGGTTGGGGGCAGACAGAGCCTTGATGCCTCCCAAACTTGAGAGACGTTTGACTCCTGCACCACATTTAAAAACTCTTCATCTCATCTGGAAAATGTTTAGCATATAGGAACATGTGACACTTTGCCACAAAACTACATGGGGATAAACTGCACCAAATCTTTCAAGAATGATGTTCCATGCAAGGGGAAACAACAAGTTCATGGCAGGCATCAGAACTGGCAGAACTGTTCATCTGATGGGCTCAGCACCTCCTGTCTCAGCTAACCAGAGTAGGAACTGGTAGGGAACAGACTCTAGGGATTATCAGCATTACAGGTCAGCAGCCAAAAAAAACAGAAAGGAAAGGAAGAGGGTATGGAAGATGGCAGCATGGGCTCCTGCAGGTCACCCGCTCCTCTACCAGTGGAAATTCCTCATGCCCCCGTGCACTCTGCTGGAGGGACACTGCCTTAGGACATACAGGACACCTATCATCTCTTTAAAGATTGGTTCACACATTGTAATTATGACAGTGTTGGAGTGCACTAGGTGGAGGTAGACAGATAGGCCCTGAGGATCAGAGAGAGGGCCTCTGTCCTGGGCCCGGAGGTGACCCTGGGAGTGCATCCAGGTCACCGGGGATGGACTGAGAGAGGATTGTGTGTTTATGGACAGACTGGGCCTATGAGAAGTGTTCATTGTAGTTTGTGGCCTTATAGGGCATTGTTTGCCTATTACCATAATAGGTAAAATCTGTGCAATGCCCCAGGTGATTGGGAGACACTGTGGGGAACATCTTTCCTGTTTATATGATGTGATATCCTGTTGGGTGCTGGTATTTAGGGAATTCTGACTTCGCAATAAACAGCTTTGCATTCTCCATCTGATGAGCAAGGTCCTTGCCCATGCGTCATTACTGCATGACAGAAAATATTAATACAGCCTCGTTTTAAGAAATGAAGAAACACAACACAATATTTCAAAGCTACTTTTCTAAAAGATGACTAGAAGACAGTTGGAGGGCATGAAAACCCCAAGGTGTTCTACCATTAAACCAGACTTTGCAACAAAACATGCAGCTTCAGCAACAGAGGAGTATGGAAGACTGAAGCCACCCATGAGAGGCCATGATCCTACATGTGGGAGAGCAGTCTTGAAGAAAAGGAGGAATTTCAACTCTAACATGGTAACTGAAGCTAATCAAAATCTGGTACAATTACCTCAGTTAGTACTTCTTGCCAAATGAACCTTAATTATATAAATGATCTTTATTTCCCTCAACAAGGCATAAGAATGTTTTTTGACATTTTTACAACTAGTTTCTATTGAGCTAGTAAGTACAGAAAAAATCATTACTATCTGAAAAATGAAAATTAACCTAACTTACTAGTTCTCCCTAAAAGTTCATCTGTTAATCATTATTGAAATATTCTTTCCTTTTTGCGGAATATACTAGGAAATATTTTCCTTCTCCAAAGCAGCTTTGGTTTCATGGAAACCTAGAGAGATTTCTGTAATTTTCCAACTACTACAGTCCCCAAACACTTTACTGTTGAACACGATTATTAGATCCACCAGTTTTGTCTTTCATCTGTGTGTTCCTAACAGATGAGCTGGTTTTGTGCCCCATCATAAGCTTACAAATTAAACTCCTACATGCTCTCCTGCTTCTTAATTTGGTGCTTTGGGACAGCACTGCTGTTAGCTCTCTTAAGAACAAAACCATTATTCAGATGAGCTACAGCAACTCGTCTTCAAACAGTAAACCGCAACTTACAAAACAAAATTGGATTACACTCAGTATTTAGCTTCAACATTCAGCACCACACAATACAAGTCTTGGAACATTCAATTTAACAGTACATGGAAGAAATTCTTTCCAGAGAAGAAAAGTGAAATTTCCAGCAGAAGTCTGGGGTAATCTTGTGTTAGTGAAAATGTTTCTGGATGGGTCTTTTACAGTCAGGTTCGTCGCCGCCTGCCCCTTGCAGCACTGACAAGAGAATATGGGCAACTATTCTGAGGAGCAGCATGTAACTGTCACTTCATACAGCATAAATAATTGCTTAGGCAGCAAAAAAACTATAGTGAACTGTGTTTTCCCTAGACTTTAAACTGGACTATTAGGTTTTTTTTCAACCTAGAGAGACATACTGCAGCCTCTCAATGGAGTGTGGGATCTAGAAACAAGGTATGAGAATAAGGAGGCAAGTTAATCCATAACTCCTAAAGGTAATTAGGGTACCTAAAAGTGCCAACTGCCAGCATGCTTCCAGTGGTGCTGCAGTGATGCTCAGTAAATAGAAAATTCAGGGATAGCAAGAGTTGTGTCTTTATAAGCTCCTGTATGCTCCAGGCCCAAAGCCAACAGCCTTTTTAGGGGAAAATATGGTGGTATTGGTGTCCTTGGTTACATGACAATGGGAGTGTGCAGGGTCAGGCTGAACCTTGCTCTTTCCCTAACCCTGCACTCTTGTTAGTGTCTTGTTGCACTCTTGTGTGGTCAGTAACTGGTCTGAAATATTTGGCTCCATTTTCTAACACTTGCAGACAGCAAAAAGCGATAACTACTGACACTGCAGCAGCTGCTGTGCTTCCAGAGGGGCTCATGTGCCATGAGGAGGGAAGATGTGCTGGAAAAGGTTTGGTCCTTCAATTTCTTCCCAGAGATAAAACCAGGCATGCAACAGTCCAGTGTGGGTGTACAAACTCAGAGACAGAAGTAAACGTGATCTCCTGGTGGTGAGGTTCAGAGATTAAACTAAGGAGCCAAATAGCCAGGGCAGCCAGGATGTGAATGAGATGTCACCTGAATAAAGCCTCCATTTCTTTAAATAAGAATTTTTTTTTCCTTTCAGGAGAAACCTGGGGTCCACAAACCTGAGTATCCAAGCTCAGGTCCTGCCTGAGACTCAGCGGAGGAGAGCATTCCCCTTTCTGATGAGCAAACTCATCTGTCCTGTGTCCTGCTGGGATGGCTTCTGGACAACTCCCAAGGCACAAGGGTCAGAACAAGACCAGGCTGCTGAAAGAAGTACAGTAATGAAAGAAACAAAAAACCTACACGCAAACAAAAAACCCACCAAAACAAACAAACAAACAAAACCCCCAAACCCAAACAACAACAAAACAAAACCAAAACAAAAAACCAAATACAAACAAACACAAACAAACAAACAAAAAAAACCCCAAACAATCAACCTGGCATTTGTTAAAAACTCCAGAGGTAAAAAGTAGAACTTTGATTATAGAAAGTTAAAATTTTCTTTCTGTTTCAAATGCTTCTTAGTACCAATACAGGGAGCTACATGGAGGTTTTTATAAACCAAACAGCACTGCATTTACGAGGGCTTATGATGCAGCAATGCCATTGTAAGAATAATGATTGTCATGATTATCATTTTAGTTTTGTAAAAATTATCTCTTAATGTGATTTGTAACTCAGCAAAGAAGTCTCTTGTCTAGATTGCAATTTAATTTTTCAAAAGAAATCACCAACTGTTTCAGAATTTGAATCAGTTGCTATTGAAATATACACAGTGCTTTAAGCACATCGTTTTTCATAGGATTTAGTGTCATATGGGTATGATACGATTTTTCCTAGGGGAAAAAAAGTCTATTTTGTCTCTTTGGACTGGTAGGTGATGGGTATGGCTCCCTGTCATCCAGGTGAAATCAGGTAATAAAATCACTGTACCACAAGGGGTCTGGGTACCTGTGGTAGGCTGACCCTGCTGTCCCCCTGCTGTCCCCCCTTCCACCTCTCATCTCTGTGAATCATATATTTAAGATTTATCATTAAAATCCACATTCATCACACAACCTTAATTTACATCAACAAAGCCAACAAAAAAACCAACAAAAAATTTCCCCAGACAAAAAAATAAAAATAACATCATCACAACACAGAACAAAAGCAGGCAATTTACATTAAAACCACCCCTTGTCCTTTCACCACATTTACAACAGAAGTTCCCCATGATCTTTCTACTCTCTAACATTGTTCAATCCATGTTTTGTCCATTATCTCTCCCAATAAACATCTTTATCTCAAAATCCTCATGATCCCAGGTTTCAGCACCAAAAAGACTGGGGGAGTTGACCCTGGCTGGATGCCAGCCACCCACCAAAGTCACTCTGTCACTCCCCTCCTCAACTGCACAGGAGAGAGAAAATACAACAAAG
>VZTI01005851.1:196061-216918 GCA_013397865.1 Struthidea cinerea | reverse complement strand
GGAAACCTGCTCCAGGGTGGGCTCCTCTCTCCACAGGTCTGCAGGTCCCTGCCAGGACCCTGCTTCAGCACAGGCTTCCCATGGATTCACAGCCTCCTCTCAGCATCCCCTTGCTCCATTTTGGGTCTCCCCATGGGCTGCAGGTGGATCTCTGCATCCCTGTGCCCTCCGTGGGCTGCAGGGGCACAGCTGCCTCACCACAGCCTCACCAGGGGCTGCAGGGGAATCTCAGCTCCGGCCCCTGGAGCAGCTCCTGCCCCTCCTTCAGCACCGACCTTGGTGTCTGCAGGGCTGCTCCTCTCACATGTTCTCACCCTGCTCTTCTCTGGCTGCTATTACACCTGCACAGTAACTTTTTTCCCTTCTTGAATTTGTTATCACAGAGGTGTCACCACCATTCCTGACTGGCCCAGCCCTGGCCAGTGGTGGGTCCGTCCTGGAGCTGTCAGGGATCGGCTCTGCCGGACACGGGGAAGCTTCCAGCAGCTTCTCACAGAAACCACTCCTTTAGCACCCCCATTACCAAAACCTGGCCACACAAACCCACCCCACAGTGCCCCACCAAGTTAACAATGACATCTCAAACCAATGCCATGAAACACAGCATTGTTAATTCATTTTCCTAGAAGGCACAAGATATTTGGGAAAGTGCACTCACACAGTAACTGATGTCCATAGATGTACATTTCCTTGCCCTGGCTTAATCTCTACCACCCTTGGTTCCAGGAGAACCACTTCTACCCATCCCTGAATTAACAAGGTGCATATTTGATGCACCTTTCTCCCTCCCCACCTCTTTCTCTGTGTAGTTATCAGCTTCTATTTTCTGTAAACCCACTTCTTATTCCTGGGATGAGAATTTCTGAGGTTAAAGCATTCTATTTTATTTCAAGTCCTGGGAAGAGTAAACACTCCTGGACTGGATGAAGCCAGGTGTATGGGTTTGGGTTTTTTTCCTCACTCTGCTATTTTTCCTTAGGGAATAATATTTTCCCCATTGTTACACCTCCCATGTAATTTTCCTTTACTGCCCTCTTCTGATTTAGCACTTGGATATTAGGTAGGTTAATAGTGAATAGATAACCTGCACGTTGTCCAATATTGTAAATATATTGTAAATAGTACTGGCACTCGCCTCACTCTGCCCATTAGCAATACTCACCATTACATCTTCAGTGACAGCATACACATAAAACACCACCAAGGCTGCCAGACAAAAGAATCCCCAAGCAGAGTGGATAAATCAGAAAAATTTAAACAATATAAACAGAAACTTCCATACCTTCTACAAACTTCCATTACTGCCAGCAATACATTTTGAGATGATGTCATAACGCATACATCACAAATACCCAGATAAGCAAGGCTTGTAGCAATCTTCCTCCCAAACAGCCAGCCAGCACATATATTTGAATATCTTTTTGACAGTACTTGGGCTGGAGGAAAAAACAACATTTTTTCCAGCCTCATCAAAAAGCAATTGACTTTTAAGCACAGGGTTTCATCCGCAGCTGTTTATTTAGGGGACTTTATTAGGTTTAGTATTTTGCCATTTCACATTGATACAAACAACTTATTCTATGCATATTTCAATTTTTTTCTTTGCTCATTATGAAATTAAATAGCCTGGTATGAAATTCGAAATTACATGCTTTTATTTCTGTGTAAACAGCATCTCCCAATAAAGTAACCTGTAATACAAGTTATGGAAGGAAATTATTTTAGAAATGGCAATTCTCAGTTGAATTTGTCTGCTTCCTTTATAGACTGAGTTACCAAATCTTTATGGACAAATGTTAGTCTTTACTAATTCTTGCTTTTATAAGTAATGTGTACATTCCTGGGAGCCTAAACTGGGGGTCTTTATCAATCACTGGATTTCAAGAATCTCACTGAAACTCATTAGCTGTGTCCCCAGTTCAGAAATGCTGCTGCTGGTCATTCACAAGCTACAGAGAAGCCCAGTCTTCATTTGCAGGATACATTTGCTGAGCTGGTGTCTCACACCGCAACACATCTGACACAGGAACAACAGGCAGGCTTCTGGAGCCCCCAGTCCCCACTTTTACAACCTTGTCTCAGTTTAGAGCTGCAGAGTCCTAACAGCACTTCTGGCCATGGGTTTCCAGAGCGCACAGCAAGTTGGTAACATCCATTGGTTTGGATCACAAGAGCCAGGCTGAGTGAAGGCTAACCCACCCAGAAACAGTGAACTCGGGACTTGAGTCTTGGGAATTCTTATCAAACCAGCTGGATTTCTGGGAGGGGATTGTCTGAAGTCAGCCCAGACAGACAAACAGGAGATCCTTCCCCAGTCTACCAGACAATCTTTAAAGCAGCTGCTTTAACCTTGCTGAACCAGATCTAATCAGAGCAGGTGAGGCTCATCTTCTAATCACTCAGTCATAAAGAAGCCTTTGTGGCACCATGTGAGAAACTGTCCTGTGAGCAGGGGGGACCGGCAAAGGGAGAGGCAGGGGGGCACTGAACAGCACGTGCATGAGGCCCTAAAGAAGCCGAAAGGCCCTAACTACAGCCTCACATCAGGTGACTGTCTAATCATCGTGGGCTGTGACCTCTTGCTCGTGGCATTTGGCCCTGGCACTGCCAGGCAGCTGCACTGAGCCACAGCAATGATCTAAGCCGAACCACAGGTAGGGATGTAATTGCACACACCCCGCTGCCACCCTCCTACACTGTAGGCTGGAGTGTTTCCAGGGCCCCAGGCAGTGTCTGGCTGACAATACTTCTTGTGTTTAGAAACCACTCTGCTTTAATAACCAAGTTAAAATTCTGCGTATTATTCTTACAGCTTTCACTCTCTGACTTTTTTATGGCTTGGCTATTAAAACCAATGGAGTTTAAATGCAACAAAGGTAGAGCTTAAAAAAGAATCCCCAAAGCCCTACTATTGGTAGGTGGTAATGGCTGAGTTAAAAGGGGTGGTATTTCTCGGAAAAGATTGCTCAGAGGGAAATTAGGAAATTCTGGAAACCTGAACTATCCATTAAAGAGAAGGTCCTGGCAGTGGGAGTGAAGTGACAAGACAGACACTCTGCTTGAGTGAGGTTCATGCAGGCTGTGGGATAAACTGAACAGAGACAGAAGGGATTGTAAGGAGGTATGAGTAAAATGTAAGAAATTAGGTAAAAATCAGAATGAGGCACGCAGACAAATATGGGAATATTCTCTAGAAAAGGTTTCCAAGTTCAAAGGTGTGTCTTTGATCAGGACTGATATGGACAGAGTATCATAGAATCCAAGATTAAGAGAAAAATATTTTTATTTATAGGTAGAAGTAAAGAGAAAAGCTATGCGTTTTTGGATCAAAGAGAGGACAAAGAGCGCTTCGGAGTACTAAAAACCTGAAATTAACTCTGAAGAACTGTAAGTATTGGTTGTAAGTACAGAACCAAGAAAGGGCTGGGTATAACTATAAGCCTTGTTTTCATAACAGAAGACCAAGCTCTCAGAGTATAATCCCTTCATATTTAAGGAGCTCAGCTGTGAACATCCCAAAAAAAGGATTCACCAGCTTATGTCCAGTCAACTTCAGGTCTCTAGAGCAAGAGCTATAACATGCCATAGGGGATGAAGGTGTTTCGAAATAAGCTTTAACACCTGAGGAGGTCTGGAATGACACTTTTATGGCTCCAGGGATGCTGTGGAAGTACTAACTGGTATTTTGGCCGAAGTAGAGGGCAGTTACGGAGTACAGTTCACACTGTAGAGCAGCAAATGGCTAAGCAGACACATGCCCATGTCTTCTCCTCTGCCTAACATCTCGTTCTTTCTTCACCCTGGTGGAGTCTGAGCAAACTCCACTGCCTTTGGAGCACAGCAGTAGAGCATGATCAGTTCTGGCAGGAGAGCAAAGGGGTCCCACTTCAGCTGCCACGGTGCAGCTGCCAGCTGAGTGCTCCTGCCTGGGAAGCTGTAAGGCTGGTATATCCTCAGCAGAAGTCCCTACATCCTCGATAATACAGCAGAAGATAGGAACCAGTTGTTATTCAGGAGAAATGAAAAATAAAAAGGACATAAATATGGATTGAAGAGCTACAGCAAGCTACTTAAATGCAACTCTCTAAGTGCTAATTGATCTATGTTTTAAAAACAAACTATTCCTCATTATGAGAAAAATATAAACTCTTCAAGGTTCTGCTGAAACATAATTCTTTCAGGGGGGCAAGGTGACTGCTTTTAATAAGGTGTTTAAGTAACAGCGGGGGGGGAAAGGTTTCTGTAACACCTGGGTCAGGAAACTCGTGGTTATTTATACCCAGTTACACTCAGCTAGAGGCAGCCCTGGGCAAATGGGGGTTCACAGCTCGGCAGCCAGGGCAGCCACTTCTGCCACTAACCTGAGGTGCTGCTGAGTTACATATGACCAAGAGGACTCAGGTCCCCTTAGTTATGTATTCTGCCTGCCCAGCACCCATGACATGTGAATCTCTTTCTGAAGGGAATACATGCTAAAAAATCACATCTGTGCTGCTTAATTTGTGCCTCCATTCCAATTACATCAGAAAGTGAAAGCTGTCTTCCAGGAGATTCATGGCCTTTATTTCACATTGCATCGAGCCCATGAAAATTTAAGATCAATTGACAAGACACAGCTCATGAGACTTCTTAGTTTGTGGACATCCACACTATTAGGGAAATGGAAAAGACACAAACTCAGTAGTACAAAAGGCCAAGACAACGAGCTCAGACACACCTGAGGCACATTCTGTTGTTCTCTTCTGCAGAATGGAAAACCCAGCCACTAAAACAGACAGGAAGACAAGAAAGATGGAGACAGGAGTCTCTGTGGCTCTGTGGCATAACCTACTATTCTGCAAATGATTGTTTATCTTAAATGGAAATGTTTTTGACCTCTGGTTTGCTCAGCTAGCTACAGCCATGGTCACGGTGCGACAGCAAAACCACTTTGTTCTGATCCTTGTTCTGATGTTTATAAGACAGTTAAGGATTTCTGGTTATTAATAAATTGGCCATAGCTGCATTTCCTTTATTTCATGAAGTAGTTTAGTGAGGCAGATTTACCTTGGCGTAAGAGATGGGCAGATGGCAGGGCTATCTAGGTCATGTGCTCCTCAGCTCTGATAAAGGAACTACTGTGCCTATACACTGACTGTCTCCTGCTGACTTAGACTGAAAATAGCCATAAAAGCATTCCTTACAAACAGAAATACCTGAATCTAAGGATAAATACACCGCCTAAACCAATTATTATAGTCAATTTTATATAGCCCCTGTGAAAATCAATTCCTTGATTAAAAAGAATGAAGCATCTGAGTATCCAAAATATGAAGGTGGCACAACCTGCTGTTTTTTCTATTGTTCATATTTATTCTTCTGAATTAGCACCTTTGACTTCCAAATGGGTACATTCAATGACACCAGCTCATCTAGGATCATGTCAGCAGCTGTTGACAGTCCCAGATGCTTCAGATGAGGAAGACAAAATCCAATTTTTTAAATGCAAAGATGAAATAGCCGCTCCATTGCCTTATTTCCATGTTTGTTTTTACTATTCTTTCTCTTCAGTTCTGTGCATCATGTAGTATGTTCTAATTGAGGACATAAATATCTTTTAAGTTCCTCCATCTGGTTCTACTCTTGGCCTCAGGATTATAGCACAGCATTACATCCATTGGTACCTATTATCCATTCTGTCTTCAGTAAAATACGGTAAGTTTTATCTTTTTTGTTTGATGTTTGGATTTTTTGAACATCTTTTTGCTCTTGTATCAATTGAAAATAAAAGAACATGAAATACCTACCCTTAACTTTTTTAATGTGCACTCTACAGCTACATATTCACTTATCTAGATAATCCTAATATGGAAATCCTTTATATGGAAATTTTCCCATGTAATTCCTCTCAGTTGCTTCTAAACTCTTCTTTTCTGCTGCTCATTCTTTTCACAATATCCAGAACTGAAATGTTCCAAATAAACATACCACAGATTCATTCCATATAAATCCATAAATTCTTCCATGCCACTCATAGGTTTACACTGACATTTTCACTCAAAAATTTTTCTTTTTACTGGTTGCCATTAACTTTGACCTCTGACAGCAGTTCAGGTAATGCTTCCAAAATGCAATACCCACATTAATTTTCATCTTATGCTCAGTGACCTAGCTTTGCTATCTCAGTAGTGCTCTTTGGTCTTCTCTTGTTTTAATTATCCCAGACAATTTTGTCATATTGCAAACTTTGCCACCTCACTGATCATTCTTTTACAGATTGCAAATTACATTAATGACCGAGTACTGGTACTCAGCCTCGGGCCATTCCACCACTTCTTCTGACACTTCCGTATCTGTCTCTCCATGTTTCTATAACAACTTTCTCTTCCTCCACAACAATTAGCTTTTTTCACAGGTTCCTACAAAGAATTTTTCAGAAATAAAATATTTTATTATTCGTTTCTGTAGAAAATCTTGAGTTTTTCTTGATGGAAAAATGTTTGTTCCTACCACATTATACCCTCTTACGTGCCTCGTACCTATTCATAATTGTTTAATCCAATTTACCCAGCAGTTAAGCAAAGCTCACAAGGGCTGTAATCACAAGATTGTCCAGAGCACTTACAATCTGTTCAGCTGTCTAATACCTTTGCAGTGTCTCTCATTTCCCATTTGAGCTGTAGCTCCCTGGAATAAAAGCCAGCCTGGTGATGCAGGCACAAGGCTCAGAGTCAACACTGGATTCTTGCTCTGGCTCTGCCAGCTACTGGCAGTGTAACCTTCAGTAAGTTTCCTAACCTTTCCACATCTCTCTCCTTTCTCCAGTGCAGGTGGTGCTTAACAACGTCACAGGAGCAGATTTGCCAGGTCTCTGTTGGTCTCAGTGCTGGTTCCTGGGGGTTTGTTTGGTGCCTCCAACCGAGCATCACAAGCCGGGGTACGTGAGCGCAGACCAAGCGGCGTCTTGCTCCTCCGCACTCCTGAACACTCTGACAGCTATCCAAGGATCTCCCTTCGGGGTGGAACAGGGAGCACCGACCAGAGGCACAGCTTCAAAACACCTGCCTGCAGGAGCAGACACATCTGGAAAAGCTGTGCTTTAATTTTTTATGAAGCCTGATTATTTAACGTTTTGTAAAACGCTTGGAGATCCTTGGTAGGAAAATTTTACCACCTGCTAAGTATTAGCCTTCTAAAAATATTTCCAAGCAGGGCACAGTTGCCAAATGTTTGGGTTCAACTTTAACCATTCTAATGCTGGGCTGGGGGGAAATTCTCATGACAAACCAAATATTCTTGTTGAACAAAAGTTTTACACCACTCATTTTTCTGGTTTCTGTCTCAATAGTCCCCACTGTTTCCTGCTCTAACCTGTCCCTTAAATGGTCCTTGTAATCATGTATATAAACATTTTTTGTCAAATGTGTATCTTCCTTCTCAAATCCAGAACTTGATAGTACTAAAGCACTGATATGCTGCAGATATTAGTTTCAAGGTCTTAATATATGTAACATAATTGAGGAATCTGATCAGTTTTTTCCAGTATTGTCACTTTAGCACTGTATTGGGTTTCAACCATATGAAGTATTGCACAGTACCCTAACTGCAGAAGGTCTGAGATAAATTACACCATTTGAACTTCTAATATATTTACTCAGGCAGTAGCTTGAAGGAAAGTTCACAGAAGCAATTCTATTAGGTAAATTAGGGTCGTAACTTCTTGGCAGCTTCATTTAAAATATTAGTCAAAATTAGTGAAGCAATTTAGTCCCATTCAAAGTTATGCAAGACCAATATGCAAACGAAAGAGAGCGAGCTTCAGAAATGCAGAACAATTACTATTTGAATATATATGTATTTAAATAAAAACATCACAGAGAGCCCAACCAATGACAGCTGGTCATCCTACAGTGTAGGCTGGCTTTGATCTCCATGTTCCACGTATTTCTTTCCTTACTTCAGCAGAACTTTTGACTTTCTCTCTGCCAAAGCACCATCTAAATGGCTGACTTCAGAGCAAACTTCTTCTTTTCTTTTCTTTTCCACATGATGATACTTGAATCAGAAAATATTATTCTGATTTTGTGTTATATTTGTGTAGGACACAATTCTTCCTTACCTCGGTATGCTGTGTTAAAAACAGATTAATAAAATTGTTTTATCATTCATGCTGTGTTCCTGGCAACAGCCTGTCATACTGTAAAGATAACTTTTCACTGAGTATCTCTCCCATAAGTGTATTAAGAGAGGAGAAAAAAATACATAGAATTGTGTTTGGGAGTAATGATTTCTTCATGTTTATGTCCAGTCTACATGACCTGAAGGTCTACTCTAAAGGCTTGTTGTTCAGCAGCAAGAAGCAGCAGCAAAGAAATTATCCAGGGCAGGCTATATGCTGGATTTGGTGGCAGATTCCTCAGTTAGTATTTCCCCTGCATTATCTCCCCCTTGGAGAAAGGTCTTTTTACTGTAGTGGTTGAAAATGAGCCAGGTATGCTTTCAGAGGGTACTTGAATTTAATTATCACCATCCAGAGGGCTGATTCAGGTAAATAGACATCACAAAGTTTTCAGATGCTTAAATACACACTTAGTCCTACATATTAGAGGTCCCAAGTTTAAGGAGCAGATTATAGATGTGATCTTTCATCATGCTACAGAATTGAACCCCAGAGGTTTAAGACTGTGTGGGAACAAGTTTTTCTGTGCTATTTCTCCTCAAAATGTTTTCCAGAACATTGTGCCTGTCGAAGAATGACAAAGGTGCTTAAAACTGACCTTGAGTCAAACAAAGAGGAAAAAAAGAAGACTTAATTTTTAGTCAAGAACCAAGTTTAATCAATTTTTTTAATAAGATTAATTTAAGAGAGTCTCATGAGCAATCTTCTGCTATATTTAGGGCTACTGTGTCATTTCTGTAACATGGAAAATCAAGGAATAAAGAGGAAAAGGTAAAATAAAAAATCAGGCAAATGCATAATCCAGTATCTAAGAAACAGGGCAAACAATGTTACCAGCTTCCTCTTACTTGAAGTGAGAGGTTACACTCACAAGAAAACAAAAATCAGAAGTTCTTTTGAAAACCATAACTTTTTATTTCAACTGCAATTCTAATAAAAGCAGGGTATGCTGAGTAACAGTGCAGTGGTCTGCTGAGGGTGACAGCTGCTGAGACCTGTGACGTTTTTGCATTGAAGATGGAAACCCTCAAGTGTTGAAATGGAAATTTTTAAATTATAATTAAATTGCCAGCATTTTTTGCCCATCCACAGTAAATTTTTTCTGTAAACATTTTCAGCATCGGGTAGAACGCTCCGTTCAGAGACGAGTGATAGTTATGAGGGACATCCACAGACTTCAAAATGCAACACCTGAACATTTTCTGAGCCACAGCTACTGCGAGCTGACAGTAGCAGCTGTAAAGCGGCCAGGGCAGGGAACCACAGCTTTCCAGAGCTCTGGAAAAAGCCAAGAGCTGGTGCAGAGAGCCAGGTTAAGCCATGGCAGTTAGAGAGGTATCAGACAGGAATGAGTCACTCAAACATCTTGGCTCTGCAGGCTTAGAGAATAAAGCCCAGGACCAAAAATAAAACTAACTAAGGGTGTAACTTCACTGAAGACTGCAATGGACAGCACAGATATCTGAGGCAATTTGAAATCAGTGAGCTTTCAGGGGAGCAAATTAACCCATACACGGCTTTGTGCTTTCATATACATCTACCTTAGCTTGTGACCACACTCTCAGAGATTTTGTCATAGCTGCTTTAGTTTATGAGGCTTAAACTAAGGCATAAAATCTTACAACTGGGATGTGCTGGATGCTTAGGGACCAAGAGACATCCATTCCGGTTGTCGCAGTCGTGGCAGAAGCTCCTGCATTCAGTCAAAAGGAGCTGGGTACCTTCAGCAATTTAAATAATAAGTCTTCATTAATCCATCTCATTTTCTAGAATGGTTTAGGAAATGATCACATGAGGGAAGTTGATGTTATCATTAGTATACCTAGCCTGACAGACAAGAAAGGGTTTAAAGATCCCTTGGAGAGGCAATTGTTGCATGTAAATTTGTGCCTGACAGAGCTGACAGAACCAGCTTTCTAAGCCTGGCACTCTGCAGAGTACACGGCAAAGCACTTGAGAAACAAGTGCCACTGCCAGTGACAAAGCTCTTGAGAAGCTGAAGGAGTGAGAGGCCAGTGAAAGCAATCACAACATCAAATCTTCTTCCACCCACACCAAGAAAGGCAGAGGTGCAAGTCCTCTTACTGTGAGGCTGGTGAGGGACTGGCACAGGCTGCCCAGAGAAGCTGTGGCTGCCCCATCCCTGGAAGCGTTCAAGGCCAGGTTGGATGGGGCTCTGGGCAACCTGGTTTAGTGGAAGGTGTCCCTGTCCATGGCAGGGGAGTTGGAATGAGATGATTTTGAAGATCTCTTCCAACCCAAGCCATTCTATGACGCCGTGATTCTCTTTGAGCTGCACATGGGTCTCACAAGTGCCAACAAAATACCAGTGTCAAAAGGAGAAGGAAGGAATGGTTGCCAGCACCACAACTAAAAAGGTTCATGCTGTCATTCCCCAGAGGTAAGTTTTAGCTGAAATTGACGGTCTGCCGCAGGGACCTGGGAAATAGTACTTTAAAGAAAAATATTCAGCTACAGAAACATGAATTGCAAGTTAAATGCTAACCTAGGAAAGTTTTGGTGGCTGGAGGCACAGTCACCCACTTAAAAACTCAGCAGTGGTTCAAGGTCCAGAGCCAGATTTTACATGAATCAAGCAGATAAAAAAACAACAGTAAACACAGAATACAGACTTCATTTGTCAAACCTGCTCTTACAAACAATTTTTTTACAAAATGTAATTAAAACTATTTACATACTGTGCCCAGTATATTATTCTGTCTTTACTGATAATCTCTATCAGGCTTGAACTTGGGGGTGCTCTTAGTGTCAGATGGATGCTTAAAGAGACTGGAGTGGTTATTTTTAAGATGTCATTGAAAAATTATAAAACAAGCGAAGGAAACTCATTGAGGGATTGAAAACTCTAAGTAAAGGGTTTAGAGATTTGTCCTGATCCTAAACAAATGAATTCATCAAGGAAGTGGCAAGACTTATCACATGATACAGCAAGTACTTGTTCCCAATGCAAAGGAGAAACGAGCTTGCATGTCGTGGCTGGAAAGGAAAATATACAGTCAGCAGTCCCTTATCCCAGATGTGTATTGAGAGTATTCTCATCTTCCTGGGACAGTGTTGATAGAAAAGATAACAGCTTAGAAAGATGACATCCCAAATTTGAACCCTTATGCTAGGCCTGGCATACCCGATACAGGAAGGTCTGACCTCTATCAGGGTCCTTCCTGTTTAACCATTCTGTTCTGAAATATAAGTTTAGTCATATAACCACAACCTCCATCATCTCCTCTACAGGCTAGCAGAAAATACATTAAAGAATACACAGGAAAGGATGCCAGTTGTGATCTGTACTTAGCGCAGTTAAATAATGGAGAGGTACCATTGTAATGTGACTTGTTGCTTGCTTACATTTTATGCAACAGAAAACTGAAAACAAGAATGCCTGCTCTTGAGTGCTTACTAGGAATTCACGTCAAAGTCACAGCAACCAGCAGATATATGGGAAAAAAGATGAGGTGGGAGGAAGGTAAAAGGGAAACATAATCTGGGATATCTGGAGCTGTGATCATTTTGTAAGAAACAACTGTGGGAATACCTCTAATGAACAGCAACGACTGCAAACAGCAATAACATTGTAAGAAATACCCTGTGGCCAGAGACAAACTTGACACACCAGGTGGACAGATGCAGAGGAATAGGTGACACTTTCTCCAAAGGAGAAGTACCAGCAGTGCCATTTCACCTGAGAAATCCTGACAGCCAACAGCCACAGCAGGTTGAGATGAATTAGTTTCAGGACATGGCACAAGTGGAGATAACAGCCTTGCTGCCATCTGACAGCAAGAGTATAGATACTCTGGGAGGTATTTCCAATTCCATGAATCAATGCAGAGTACCTCAGAGACTAATTGAACATGTGCTTGTTCATTAAGTTAGATTAAGTTAGGAACTGAACCTCCTTATTATGTTAATGTTTAATTTCAGGATGCAGAGGGAAGTTGCTGAGAACCTTGTCTTTAAGAGGTTCTGGCTTAAACCAGTTGTTAAATACAAGCTACAAATTGCACTGCTCTTGTTAGGAGCTCACACTCCAAGTCAGACAGATCCCTATCAAACTCTGTGGTGCCTGCTGGTTCCAGAACACGGAAATATTGAGGAGACATCTTTTTCACTTCTGTGAAAGACAGACAAGGAAAAAAAAACCTTTCTCATTACTTTTTTAAAAGCTAGTAATCTTCTCCTTTTCTCTTAGGGCATCCATTACTATATTAACAGAAGAGTTTAAAGCATCCCCCTTTGAGAGATCAAAGGAAAAATATCTCTATTTTTTTTAAAGGTAACTTGCTGGAGCTCCTCGCTACCTCCTCAGCATATCCAGAGTGATTATGCCTCAGAAATGGCTCTATCTGTTGGCTGGCTGTAAAGGAAGCCCAGAAAATTAGCTCAGATGGAGACCATGGAGGCCTAAAGGTAATGAGATGAATCGTATGTGATTCTTTGCTAGAAACTCCCAAGATGAGAAAACAGAATCGACCACTGCTTGTCAAAATCTTTGTTTACCCAACCAGCTGGGCACTGGCTGTATCTGCATAGAAGAGGCAAACCAAGTGCCTTTCCCTGTACATATTCCATTCCTGGTCTTTATGCCCTTCACATCCTTGAGCTGACACACGTCTGGACAGGTACAGCTACTCTGGGCCACATCTGCTCTGTGATTATCTTCATACTTCCAACCAAAGGCACCAAAGGAAGGACAACACAACCACCATCAGGCCTCACAGTACTGTGAGTCACAGCTTTTCCACTCATGGTAGGATTTACCCACTGATCTGACAATTACTGTAAGTACTTAGAAGATTTTTAGACAGCATCTCCTTTCTTCTGAAAGGAGAGAACACCTGGCCCTGTTCAGCTCTTCTTTGAAAGAATCAATTATTACGACTGAACTCAAGCCTCCAGTCTAAGAGGTGTCCTTTATCCAAGTCTGTAATGACTGAGCACAGGGACAGCCGAAGCCTGTGCATGTGGAACACAAAATGGACACCATGGAACTGGAAAATCCTCAGAGAACTCAAACAGCAAGGGGGTCTGAGGGATGTGAATATTGACAGCGTGGGAAGGACACTAGTGTGCATTTCTGCTCTGGGCTGGCCTCAGAGATGTGTTTCTGTCCCTGTGCCTCTTACAGGACAGAGGTTTGGGTGGGCTGTCAGCAACATGTGCTACTTCTGGCTATTTTCCTCACAGAAAAATTAATTATTCCTAAAGTTTTGTCTTCAAGTTACAGTAAAAATATAATCCTCAGAATTTAGTTCTGCTAGATTCTTTTGTATTACTTGTGCTAAGGACATCACCAGCATCAGACAGAGCTCCTGACTAGGGGTCACAATGTGTAAGATGAGGTTGGAACAGGCATTTGCAACTCTCTAGAAAGTGTTTCTGCATTCCCATGATCCTTGGTTTTCCTCTGCTTCTATGATAACGTATTTTACATTGGTGAAAGACCAGAGAGATGTGTTTGATGCTGCTGTACACCTGGAGCCTAGAGAAAATTGAGGGCAAAGTCTTGCCTCCAGATGAGCACTGATGGACAAAAACCCCTGAAGCTGAGCATATTGGCCTGATGTAAAAACACTGAGCAAAGTGCCACTGGGGACCACACTTTACTACAACATAAATAACATTTTGCTCACCTGTGTGTCACTCTCCCATCCTTATATCAAGATCCTTCTCCCACTTCTTCCCACCTTCTGTTATATTCTCCGCTGACGTTCCAATAGTGAGAGCAAATAGGGCAGCAATCACAAAAATAGTCTCACACTTAGCACACAAGTGCCTTTTCCCAAGGAAAAAAAAATTGCCTCTGCAGAAGCATTTTTTCCTCCCAAATGAAAAGGCCCCAAGCTACTCACAGAAGTCTCTGCTGAGATTTGGACCATGAGCAGTGCACAGGTAACCATCGAGGGAGTACAGCTCGAATTTCTTCAAAATAAGGGAGAGTCCATAAAGGGAGAGCTCAGGGAGACACTATGTACTGGGTTTAGAGAGAGCTGTTATAAAGTGTGGCAGTCTTTTTCTCTCTCTGCTGTCTCCAAACTTCACTTTCACGACAGCTTTTCAGCTGCAGCCAGAGTGTCAGGCTCCCAGCACAATGGTGAGTGCTGTGGACACTGCCAGGGATGAGGATGCCATGCCTTGGATGGCTGTCAGAGTCCTGCTGCCAACACAAGCCATAGGAAAAAAGGGCATTTTCCTCCCAGTTTTTCCCCTCTGTCAGACCTGAACAGAATCTCACGGGACATGGAAAAGCTTACACCTTTGCCCTCCAGGAGTTTTTCTCCTGCTAAATTTCAAAGATCTGTTGCAAACCATTTATGGTTCGGATTCCTGCAGGCAAAAGGTTTACAAGGAGTTCCTCCGTGGTAACTTGGCCAGTCTGAATCAGGAAGTCAATACCAACTCATTCCATTGCAGGTGGTTTTGCTCTTGAAGGATAAAAAAGCCTTGAATCATGTGGTGTCAGCATAACTCTTCAGAAAGGTACAGCATAAGAGGGAGAAGGAAGTGGGCAGTAACTAAATGGTCAGGCAGAGGGTGTTCACTCTTCTGGAAAGTATACCCCATCTGGAAAGAAAGTAGGCTGAGAAAACCAGGAGAAAAAGACAAAAAGCTGGATGACGAGGAAGATGAAAGACTTAGTAAATAATTATTTACTGAATTAGTATTCTCTTCTAAAGTTACCAAATATGGTAGCTTAGCTTACCCTGAGGCTATAGGATAAGTGGTAAAGATGTAGCTGTGTCTTAGAAGCCTTCAACTGTAAACCTTGTCAGCTTCTGGATTGCATTACTGCACATTAATAGAATAGTGATCTGGGAAATGCAGTAAGAAAAATTAGGTATCTTAAACCTCATAAATAGGGTTTGGGAAATAAATTGGTGGCAGAATGGGGACAAAATAAAGGACAAAGTTTGGAATGAAAAATGAAACGCAGAATAAAACTAAGAGGCTGAGAATACAAGAAATGCCTTAATGGGTTCACCTAGCCCTCCTTACCAGAGAGGGAAGACTGAGATCAGTAACGTGGCTGTCTGGGTAAGGATATTATTTGAATTCCAGGTGTGCTGACTCTTGGGATTCACCTGAATGTGGAGAAGCTGACTGAGTAATTTGTAGTGAAAACTGAATTTACACCTTTGAAAATGAAAACGAGCAGCAGCAGTAGGAGATAGCTTTGGAAGTACATGAAAGCCCAGTCACAACCTGCAATCCTTCCACTTCCCCAGCACCTACCAGGCGTGCTCCATGGCACACCCCTGCCTATTCCACCCAGGGGTTTTTAATAAAGATGTGTCATCTCTGAAATGCTTGAATTCCTTTTTGGACCTCCTTATATTATTGGTGTCCACAGCTTCCTGTGGCACCAAGTTCTCAAAAAGTTTGCTATCCAGTGTACGTGTGTAATGTTTTTTTGAAAGTAGGATTATGCATCTGTCTTAAACTACCTTCCTACTTGCTTTATGGAGCATTCCATAGTTTCAGTAGTGCAGGGTTTGAACAATTCTGTTTTCACCTTCATGCTTTTGCAAACCTCAAGTATAGCCTACCTCAGGTGTCTTCTCTGCAAATGAACAAGTCTCAGACTTTTGCCCTCTCCTTGCAAGGCAGCTGTCTCATTCCTGGGTTGTTTTTGTTGCCATTCTCTCTCTGTTCCTTTGCAAACTCCTTTGCCATCCTCCTGGAGATGGGAAGGCCTGACACGTCCCAGCCCTCCAGCTGTGGGTGCACCAGAGTTTTTATGTGGAGGCAAAATGACACCTTCTCTTGCTTACAAGCCTCTCCTGACCCACCCAATACTGCCTTGGCTTTTTTTCGACCATCACTGCACCCCAAAGCAGTGGTTTCAGAAAACTGCCTGGCTGAATCTGAGGGATTTTTCCAGGGCTGCAACCACCAGTTCCAAGTTCAGCGTCTAGCAGGGATGGTGTAGGTGAGGATTTCCTCTCCATTTCCTCTCCTTGCCATTTATCTACACCAAAGCTCCTCTGGGCATTTACTCTGCTTTGTGGGGCCCTTCTGGAGTTTCTATTAGGGTGGCATCTGTCTAGTCAAAAGAGCTTAATAATTTTGTACGAAAGATAGGAGAGTGAGAAATGCAAGCAAGAAGGAAAGAAAGACATAAAAGGAAAATAAAAAGGTAATTATTTTTCATTTGTGCTAGTACTTAGCATTTTGATACTGTCTTTATAATGTCATTTTTAATTATTTTTCTCTATATAGGTGCATGACTGCAGCATATGGTTGCAAATGATGAAAAGATAACTGGAACTTTGAGTTGGTTTTATTACCTGGTTTAAACCCCTCTAAGACATTTTTAATTTTAAAAAGTTTCAATAAAAGCATCCTGGAAAGATTTCCTCCACAGTTCTTATAATTTAATCCATACTCACCAATGAGGAAAAGCTGCAGTTGGGGAGAAAAGAAATAAACACCTCCAGTAATGCAATCGAGACACAGCTACATGGTACACAGGGAAGGGGAAAATCAGCAGAATGGCAAGGAATAGCTAAGGAAACTCCATTAAATAAGGGTTTGCATAATTTTAAAGTATTCCTCTCTCTTTTGATGTTGTCAGCTATTCTGACCTGGGACTGTTTCACCTTTGGCATCTGATTTTGGAAGATGACTTGTGATACTCCTGACACTATCAGATGGGGTCAGCTTTGGTTTAGTTTAATGCTCATCTTCAGTAGTGCTACCGTAATTTCTGTTTAATTAGGAGTACAGTCTAATTACAGACAAGGAAAGTGACTTCTTCCCTTGACCAAGACCTGTCCGGTTACTGGCCCTGGGTCAGCGTGAGCTGAGTGTCAGAGGAAGGGGATGTGGTGTCATGGGCAGTGAAAGTAAATTCCTCATTCCAAAGAGGCAGCTCTCAGCCTGCTGCCCAAGGAAATGACGTTTCGCCACATTCACACATACACGTAGCTTTCCCAGGAACTTTTGAACCTGGCAGTCAATTCCAACGGAATTAGATGGGGGCAAGGTACAGATCCCTGAGATAAGCTCCAACTGCTCTTTGAAGAGAAGTGGCTGCAGAGAAGAGACCTGGTGGTGCCTTCAGTGAGGAAAGGTGGCAGTGAAAGTTCCCTTCTCATTGAACAATGGAGAACTGACACTGTGAAGGAACTTAAAAAACAACTCCACTGGGGGGGGAAAAAATGCAGTTGGAGATTTATCTTCCCAGACAAACATCAGTCACCTGTTAAGACAAGCATTCGTGGGAAACCAGGCCTCCTTAATTATGGTGTGGCACAACTTGTGTGCTACACCTGAGCTCTGCAGCTGCAGCCTGCCCTGCCACACGGTAGATTCCAAGCTGCAGCCTGCCCTGCCACACGGTAGATTCCAAGCTGATTTAATTGCAGACTTTTGCAAAAAGTCACCCAGACCTATTCCAGGTCAGCTGATGGCTTTTTACGGTTCTTTTCACTGACAGTTTTTACAAGGACTGAAAATTTCTGTGCCTGTTGTGATCAAAACACTCTCTTTTCACTTCAACCAAAACACATTTCTACTGCCCAAAGTATGAACTATTTTCAGCTCACAGAACTTGCACAGCTAAACAGTATGGCAGTTTGTCAGAAACCTGGTAGGCCTGCAATATTCTCTCTTACAAAGTACTAACAGCTCATAGTCATCTTCTGTGTCAGTGTCATTCTCAAACTTTGTAAGAGGGAGGGAATTAACACCTCAGTTACAGATCAAAGCACCCAGGACCCTGTTATAACTGGAATCTGAGGCACAGGATTTGGTGCTGTGGGATAACAGAACACTATCAAACCACTAAAATTTCTTGTTCTTCATCACCGTGTACCTTTTACATCAAACTTTTAAATGAAAACCTTGTAAAGGCTCTTTGGATGTAACTGATAACTATTAAACTATTGTTCCAAAAACAACCTCTGAACAACTTACCTGCCCTGCGGTTCACACTGTGCAGACCTATGTGTAAACCCTGAGAAGACCACAGGCAAATAAAACTTGAAAACCCCATAAAATTTCAAGAAATAAGTTTGCTGGTGCCCAAGCCCACACTCAGCTACTCCTTAGGACTTTTTGAATGAAATAGTGGTTAACCTAAATATACACCACGTTAACCTGGCTGTCCAGAATCTGACAGTCAGGCAGCTCAAACATGTGCAGTGCTTTGTGGAAGGCTACCAGGGGCTGTAAGGCATTTCCTCATGTGAACACTCAGTGTCCTTCTCTTGGTCTTTCCTGATCAAAAAGTCCCTCTCCCAGCTCTCAAATGACTGAAGCCCTGATCTGTTTTCAGACCATTACCTTGCCAGTAAATCATTCCAGGACTCAAGTACCAAGTTTCTTCTGCTCGTATGTCAAACATTATGGTTACATACTTTTTGATGAGATGTTAGATGTATGTATTTCAGAATTATTAAATTAATCCCAGAATCTATAAGGATCCATACTGGATACATGGGTGAAAATCAAGAATGTTTGCTTATGAAAGGGAATGACTACTTTTGAACTTGTGGCTGGAATTTCTGATCACAAACATACCTGTAAATGCTTTGCCTGGGTTATCATGCTACTGGGTCCTGGCTGCTGGCAGACTAATGCTCACGTTTTCCTGAGGCCATTCAATCTGAAACAGAGCTGCAGCACAGCTCTCAATTGTTCCAGTAATTGCTGATGCAGTGGTATTCTTGCTGCGTTTGCTGGCTCACTGTGCAACTTTTTATGATCCAGATCTCCACACAAATCCCAGTTCAGACAGATCCTTCTCTTGCAACTCAAACAGGAGGCAGGACCCATGTACACTCTCCCCCTGTACCGAGCATGGACAACTGACAGTTTTGAAAGATTCACCTTGCTTCTTGTGAGCCTAATGAATGCTATGGCTGCTCTAACAAGCGCATTCTTTGCTCAAGGATGGGAAAAAAAAAATAAAAATAGGAAGCTCAGTCCATCAGACAAAAAAGCAGCCACTATCCTCCTTCCTGGAAGGAGCAGGATCCCTCAAGTAGGCCAGATGCCCACTGGCATTCCCTGGATGCCAAGGAATGAACTGCCTCTCTTCAACAAAAGCCCATTTTTGGTGGGTGTCTTCCAAGAAATTTCCTTCCCAGGACCACAACTAACCCCCAAGCTGTGCCCCAGGATCTTGTCCTTCACCAGAAAGCCATGTTTAGGTGCTGCCTATTCCCAAAACCAACCCAAGTGTCCTCTGAAGCTCTTAAAGGGTTTGCTCTATTACAACATTTTGGCACAAAGGCCCCCATATATCATGCCTGGAATTCCTTGTTTTCAGTTTAAGCTGTCACCCCTGGGCAATGTGGCCTGGTGTGACTCCGAGCACTCAGAATCCATAGGAAGGAGAGAGCTCTGTCAGGTGACACTGCTGGAGCAGCCAAAGCATTTGCCCCAGCTCAGGAAGGAATCCATCACCAGCAATTTTCTTCCTTGTGCACTTTTATTTTTTTTTTTATGTTAATTTCTCGTGATGGCTTTGCAGACAATTCCAGCTCAGAGCATAAGTGCAAACTCACCCATATTCTAAAAATTCTTACTGAGTGACCTGTGTGGGACTCGGCCTTGTGGGCCTGCAAAAGGAAAAAATGGGTGCTCACGTTTAGCTGTGTGAAATTTAGAGAAGATTTCAATATATCGGCTTTTTGTTTGCAGTCCAAAGAGCAGATGGTGGCTTAAATTTTTTTTAAAGGTTTGTATGGGATAGAGCGCAGACCCACAGGAATGTCTCTCACCCGGTAAAACAGCACTGTGCAGTGATGTAATTATTAGACATAATTAATTAAATGTAATTATTTTCCCTGGTTTTTTTTTGATTTTTTTTTCCTTTTAAATTTGTCTGGAGAGAGGAACAAGGAGAAGTGTTATCAGCTCTGCATTTTAAAGCCAACCTTTAAACCATTTCATCAGATAATTCTGCTCTGACAGTGTCTTTCTCTGTGTGGGGAACAACTCCATAATTTACCTCTGCTAATGAGTTTTAAGAAGTCGCACGTGTGCTAAAGTACTTTGACAGAAATAAATACTTTTTGTAAACTGCAAGAGTTCCCGACTAATTCCTTCAAGAGAGCTTTGCTGTCTTCCACAAACCATCCAAGTTTTCCAAAACTTGGAAAAGCACACACGTGCAACTTCCACCTTCCTTTCGTATACAGGAGTCTGTGCAACATGTTAAAAAACACGGGACAACGTTATCAGGTAGGCACCTGAGTGTTTTAAAATTCACCCGACGTCTCGGACATTGTTTTTACCTGGCTGTTGCGAGAAACTACAGCCACCGGTTACTCGCACAACTGGAAGAGCGTCTGAAGGCGCACTCCCAAAAGGTGGATGCACTACTTTCAGGGAAAAAGAGCGGTTTTCCCAATAACAAAGACGGTTCAAATCGTGCCTTAGCAAATACTTACATCCTGTTGGAATATACTGAATAAAAAACAAAGCACTGGACAAAGCCATACAAGCCCGGTTCGCACAGAGGTTCTTTATTGCCACAGCCCGGTTCGTGCAAACGCGGGTGCTCGGCGGCACCGCCCCTCGCCCACCTGCGCGGCGGGACCCCCCGTCCCTGCCCGGGATGGT
The DNA here is from genome assembly GCA_013397865.1 of Struthidea cinerea. NCBI lineage: Eukaryota > Metazoa > Chordata > Aves > Passeriformes > Corcoracidae > Struthidea > Struthidea cinerea. Next base: position 196,169 of record VZTI01005851.1, on the reverse strand, counting down.
CCAGCCGCGGGGGCGACGGGGGCGATAAGAGTGACAGGGGCGAAAACAACGACAAGAGCGATAAAAGCGATAAGAACGTGCGGCATCGGCGCCCCCATCCCCTCCCCG
>VZTI01005851.1:119527-195295 GCA_013397865.1 Struthidea cinerea | reverse complement strand
GACGACGACGTGCTGTTCGAGGACGTGTACGAGCTCTGCGAGGTGATCGGCAAGTGAGTGCGGCGGGGAGCGGGCAGGGCAGGGCTGGGCGGGGGGAGCGCTGCCCCGCGCCGCCCGCCCGCACCGGGCACGGGGATGCTCCGCCCGGGACCCACCTGAGTCGCCGCCGCCGGCGGGTCCGTGCGGGGTCCGGGTCCCCCCCGTGGCCGGTGCCCACCGTCCTCGTCACGGGAGGCGGAAGGGGGAGAAGTGACCCCGTGTTTCCTCAGCCACCATGATTAACCACCTCGCCATCGCTCAGCCTGGCTGCAGCAAGCGGCAACCACTTCCCACCCCTTTTCTTCTCCTCCCCCCGATATCCCATTCCTGGCACACCCATCAAGGATTGCCTATTGGGGAAGGGAAAGGGAAGATAGCTCTCCGTAGATCCACCTATTCACTGGGTGTCTGCATATTTGTGCGCCAGGTGTTGGGTTTTCCTCTTCTTTGCTGCATAATAACGAGCTTGGTAGTGGCGCTCGGGTAGTGCTCGGTTTTCGTCCAGATCCATCACTGTCGTTCGTGTGGAAATGGAGATGTACAAGGCAGGAGGAGTGCTTGGCCTTTTGAGTCTTATTATGCAACTGCTGTTAAACCGATGCTCGAGGCTTGTGTGAAACCTGGGAGTTGAGGCAGTGGCTGGCGTTCCCCAGCTGCTGTTTCGGGTTACCGCTGTTGGATGAAAATGACGATTCGAGTCACCAAGAAAATGCAGAGACTCCCCCAGATCAGATGGTGATAAAGAATTAAACCTGAACTCCATTCTCCCCTGCCCCCATATTTCTGTGACTGTTCAGTTTTGAAATCCTTTCTTTATTTCTTAACCGTCTTTCATGTATTTTCTGTAGTTGTGTCTATGTTGCAAAAAGGGCACGAAAGATACAGTGATACTGGGACTGCCTAATTTTCTGTATGTGTCTGATTCCGAAGCTGAGATTGATTTTCAAGCCTTCGTAGTGACATTGTTCAGTGTGCTCGGAGTTTTTTCTTCATGACAATGGATTTTATGAGAATAATTGACCATGTTTTGATTATAAACAAGGAATTTTTTCTGCATGTACCCTCTTGCCCGCTCTCCACCCGTATGCTTTTCAGTTTATATGGAGTGCTGTCTGCTTTCAAAGCTAGGGCTAAAAATATTCTAGAATTAATCTTTTCTCAGGATTATACTGAAATGCTGGTCTTGGACATAGCAGGTGGCTTTGTTGTCAGCAGAAGTTTCAGCACTCAGTTCTGTCGTTTCACAAGACACTACCACCTTGCTCCTAACACAACTTTCAAAAATACTAAGCTCCAAGGGCCTCGTTTGCCGTGGTAAATGGTATATGATTGCTTTAACTTGATGCTGGTGAGCAGCTTCTGTAGGAGCAAAACTCTTGTTATTAAAGGTGTTTTGAAGACAGTTTTTGGCACACTCCTTTCACAAATGGTTTTATGCTAACCACTGCAGTTCACGCTCGGTTTTATTCCTGCCCAGCTGCCGTTAGAAGGAAGGTGCAGTTCTTATGCATGACTGCACACCCTTTCGGAGGATGGATGATTCACAGGGGGCCAGATGTTTGCACATCTCCAGTGACTTTTTGTTTTGTGGGTGGAGAATTTTGAAGGGAGAGCACAAAACCGGTGGATTAGGTGTTAGCTGCAGAAGTTCCACATGAGATTTAGGTAGTATAGAGAGTGCTGTGATGTAACTAGATCTAACAGATAAATACTGAATCACAGTAGCATGATGATGCCAAGAGCACTGTAGCAAAAACAGGGTGTATCACTGAAAATAGCAGCAGTGGTGGTGTGAAGGGCTGATAGCTGGTTGTGATTACTCAGGCTTTTCCGCACAGATGTCAAGTCAATCCTCTAAAAAACCCCAAACATTTAAAATAAATAAACAACTTTCACATACAATTCATGTATTCCTGTTTCTTTGCAATGCTACGCAGGTAAATTCCAGGGCACCAGAGGTGCAGCATCTTTATTTAGCTTACAGATTTTGGGTACCACCTTGCCTGTCTGTAAGAAACTTGAGGAAAGCTGCTGTAAATCTGCTTTGAATTGTTACGTATGCATCTGACCAAACATCTTTCAGTGAAACATGCACTAAGTGTCTGCATGTTCCTGGGATTTGTTATTGATTGATACAGTGATTTAGTTCTTGCAAATAGCACATCTGGCTCTGATTTGCATTTCGGACACATGAAATACTAAAATGTGTAATTTATCTTTCCTAAATAGGTAGTTACTAAAATGTGTAATTTATCTTTCCTAAATAGGTAGTTACCACTGTCACTTAGGGTTGTAAAAGGTATTTTCACAAAGGGTGTGGGAAAGAGATCTTTGCCTGTAAAATATCTGAGTGTTTAGTCAAAGTTCCCATACAATTTACTAGAGAAATCGGAAGATACTTTCTTGGCTGACAGTAGACAGTCCAATTTGTGGAGGCATATTCTGATCTTTAGGATAAGCTTTAAACACTTCTAAATACAATAAACTGATAAGACTGACTATGAGTAAATGCAGCAATAATAGCTTTTGGTGAGGAACAGGGCAATAGTATATGAATGAATTGATGGGAATGACAATGATAAACTGTTTATGTGACATTTAGTGTGTTTAAGTCCTGCAAGCATGCATTTTTTCATTTTTAAGGGGTGTGGGTGGAAGAAAAAGCCTGGAAGGGATAGAGAGAAATTCTAATTCATGTTTTCATTAGGAAAAAAGTTAGGGAAATCTTATTTTGCATATATTTCCAGTATTCCTTTCCATTGCTGAAAGCTATATGAAAATACAAATTGGAATAACAATCCAAATTTCTCATTGAACTTTTTAAAGGGGCATTTATGACACTAACATTAGTCATTTATTTTTACTTTGCCAGGTGTGTTGTGTTTGAGGTTACTGTCTTGTCTTCAACTTGGCTGACACAAACATACTTAAGCAAGAAGTAAATTGGGGATTTCTTTATTAGCCTTCAAAAATGTGTTAACATACTTCAAGATAAGTGATAGTGATGAAAAATACAGGTGTGCCATTTTTTTTCAAACTTTCTTCCAGGCACCTTTGAAGAGATTCTCCCTGTGTATTGGTTGAGAAGTACACAATCTAAAATCTTTAAGCCTGTTACTATGTGGATCAGACCATGTGTTTGATTGACAGCTCACAGATAGTAGTGCTAAGTGTACTTGTTTATTTTTTATTAGAATTTTCATTCAAAATGCTTTGAGTAGTTTATGAAACGTAGTAGGTGTAAAATTGAAACATCTTGGCTATTCATCTAAGGTGCAGACTGTTCTGAGTTTATCATAGGAGCTCCACATACACATTGCAGGAGTTTTCTTTATGCCAAAGAGAGAATGCCTGTCTTTAGTAGGTGTTGCATCTAGAAGAGTGAGGTAAGGTTTTTACGATAGAGTCTTGTTCTGCAAGGCCTTTATTTTAAATTACCTGGTTTTACATTTCTGTACCTCTTAAGATCCATATCAGTTTATGTTAGCATTAGAGGAGAACCATAAAGATTGTCTGACCTTTCTGACAGTAGGATTGGAGGTTGCTTAAAAATTTCTCCAAATGTTTAAGTTGTAAATACAATGAGATAAAGATGATAGACGTTTGTGTTTAAAAGGGCTTTGGTTGCAACTGAAGTCATTAGTCCTGGGGTGCATTAGGAAGAGCGCTGCTGGCAGGTGGAGGGAGGTGATCCTGCCCCTCTTCTCAGCCCTGGTGAGGATAACCTGGAGTGCTCTGTCCAGTTCTGGGCCCCTCGGGATGGGAGAGACATGGAGCACCCGGACTGGGTTCAGTAGAGGGTGACAAAGATGATGAAGGGACTGGAGCATCTCTCTGAGGAAGGGCCTCTTCAGCCTCGAGAAGAGGCAGCTGAGAGGGCACCTCATCCCTGTCTGTCAGTGTCTGCAGGGAAGGGGCAGAGGATGGACCAGGCCCTGCTCAGTGGTGCCCAGCAGTGGGACAAGAGGCAACGGGCAGAAACTGATGGCCAGGACGTTCCACCTGGACACAAGGAAGAATTTCTTTCCTGTGCAGTGACCGAGCACTGGAACTGATTGTCCAGAGAGGGTGTGGAGTCTCCCTCACTGGAGATATTCCAGAACCATCAGGACACAATCCTGTGCCATGTGCTCTGGGATGGCCCTGCTTGAGCAGGGAGGTGGGACCAGATGACCCACTGATGTCCCTTCTACCCTTATCCATTCTGTTATACTAATAGTCACTAAAATAGTACATTTCTGTAATTTTTTCTTCCATTTGTGGGCCATATGTACCATCATTGTGTGTGTAGTAATGCAGTTGTTGGCATTTCCAGTGCCAAAGTGTAACATGATGTTTGGTGCTAGTGCTGTCAGAGCTTTCAGGACATTCTCTGCAATATGGCTTGGTTAAGGCTAACCCTCTTCTGCACTGCATGCATGAGGATTTTAGTTTGTTTTCATCCCTCTTTCCTCTGTGATGAGATGAATCTCTCTGCTTGGGCCCTTCCATCTAGTAAAGAGTAGTTCAAGTGCAAGAGCCAGCAGGCATTTGCTCCCTTCTCCTTTCTCCTTCCAGACTGTCAACACTGCTGGAGCACCACAGGTGTAAGCTGAGGATGCAAAGTTGTTGGAAAGGGAATTTTTAATTTTTTTTTTTTTCATTAAGATATGAAGGCTTCTAGCCCACTGAAGTCAGACAAGAGGTGGTGGTTGCCATTCCATCCTAAGCTGTTACCTGGAGTTGGAGGTGCTTTAGATTTATGCCTCAGTCTGGGAGTGTTCAGGAAAGGGCGAACAGAGGTCATGGATTCCTTGTCCAAGAAATACTTAAAACTTTTAATAATTGTAATTATTGTGGTAACAAAACTATGGAGATGTATTTTGATGGTTTCAGTGGTATTGTTTTTCATTGTTGCCTCCATTTTCACTCCCAGGAATTAGAATGCTGTTGACTTTCAAACATACTTTTTCTCTAGTACACTGTTGAGATTTTGCATTTCCTGTAAAACCGATGCAAATAACTGATGGGTATAATTAATGACAAACCAAATTAAAATGTGAAACAACTGTAGTATGTACTCCCTGTTCGTAAAGGGGGAGGGGGAAGTGAAGGGAACTTCTTTGGGATATGGCAACTGATTTGTCTAGTTTAGCTTTTGACTTTTTTAGTGCCTTTTGAAACTCTCTGCTAATAAAACATTCTTGGCTGTTGTGTCTGTTACAGTGTGTAAGAGTAACAGATTATAATAAATATTTGATTTAAGCATGAGGTCATAATGTGCATTGCTTCAGGAGAATAGGGGTTGATTATTTGTAGTGTGTAATTGCTAGAGTATACCCTTAGCTAAGTTATTCTGCTGTGGATTTCAGCTGTAGTAGTGACCTGTTTCTGCTTAAGAGGCTCTGCCTACTTAAAAGAAGCAGCTGAATGCAGAGTAGAATGAATAAACCTGGTTGCGGAGTACAACATTTCAATCACTACCCTCTTTGTACTGTGGCTTTTTCTAGTATTGTTTTGATCAGCAGCAGCACTGTTGTGTACATCCTTCTGCAGGAAGAATTCCTGCATGGAGGAGGGTTGCTAATTATTGGAATGAACTGCCCAGAGGGGTGGAGGAGTCACCATCCCTGGAGCTGTTCATGAAATGACTGGATGTGGCACTCAGTGGCATCCATGGTTGAGTTGACAGGGTGGTGATTGGTCAGAGCTTGGAGTCAATGGTCTTGGGGGTTTTCTTCCAACATAAATGATTTTGTGATTCTTATGATGTGAACAAGACTGCTGTAGTGATTGGAAAGTTGAGGTTTGCTAAAGAGAGAAGTTTGGAGGAACTTGATCTAGGAAAATGCAAGCTGAGAAAGATTGTGCAAGGACTTTGCAAATATGTTTATGTGTTTAAACACCTGAGAGAAGGAAGCCTTGAAGATGAGAAAATCTGAGCAGACTAGTCCTGTGTAATTTCGGGCTGAAAGTTCAAAGATTCTTTTTTTTAGATTAGTTTACTACTGAGATTCTGGATCAGATGTCTGTGAGAAGTGGGATAAAAAAAGTGACCTTGTCTTGAAGATTTGCTAAGTTAGGATCTTTTTATTAAAATAGTATGAGGCTTCATTGCCTTCAAAAAAACGGGGGCTAGGCTTCAGGACCCAAGTGATTCCTGATAATAATTTCAATTCAAACATAATGCTTAAGATAAAATGCTTTAGGATAAAGAAAAGTTAGGGAAAGAAGAGAGACACATTTTATGTCAACTCACCTGCTTAGTCCTCTGTCTCATACACTGCACTTTTTTATAATCTTTAATACAGATGTCACTACTATGAACGGTAATCAAGCATTATTAACTTCAATATGATGTTTCCAAAGATCACTTCTCAGAAACTTGTAGTCATATTAAATGTGTCATCTAAAGAATGATGACTCCAGAAATGAGTGGCTGTTATAAGTAGGTATTTTGTGCTGAATTGTAGAGTTGATAAAAATAACTCTCATGAATGAAGTACTTTTTTTTTTTTAATACGCAGCATGACTCTCAGCATGGCCAGAACTATCATCCCTACCTGTTAAAAAAATTATACTTACCTCTTACGATAGTGTACTAATCAGCTATTACTACCAAAAGAACCCCAAGAAACTTTTCTTTTTCTTTGCCTACATCAGATAAGCGTGTAAGAGGATACCTTGGTAAGGCATCCAAAGCATGGGAAGACAGCACCTTGACTTCAGCATAGATGTAAACTGAACTGTGTTTTAGTGTGCCAGGGTAGTACCTTCTCTTCATAAACTTCTGCTGTATTCAGAGTGAGCTGAAGTGTTCCTTGGGAGGCGTCTGTTGGTGCAAGGAATGCTGCCCTTGTTGGAAACAGCAGTGCACAGCAAACTGTGGCATTTCAGTTACCTTTGTGATACTGGGTGTTTAAGCCCTCTCTTACCAGTATCTTTTTTCTGGAGGTGAAATAAGGTTCAGATCGTTTTTGGAGCTTGGCCATAAAAGACCTTTACACTGCAATAAGGGCTTATTTTTTCGCTTCAGTTTGTATGAGAAGCAAAGGTATCTTTTCAGAGATATTACTACAAAACTGTTACAGAATAAATTTAGGACTAAAAGGACTGAGGACTATTGCCTGATGTATTCTCACAGGACAGAACTGAATCGTTAACAAGTACCTTGCTCTTTTACTTTCATCCCTTTTTTTCTAGAATAGGATAAGAAGGGGTAGCCAGAAAGTTAGTCCATACCTTCTATCTTCTGTTGCAGTGTTTGAGGTGCAGTGGGACTGTGTCTTCCTTCCAGGCTTATGATTTGTCAGAATTCTTGTGTTGTCAATATTTTGCCAGTTTCTGTATTGACTTCACTTTTTCAGAAGTCAGTAGTTAGAACATGTCTTCAGCACCTGAAGACATTTATAGTTGATGCATAGTTCTTACAAACTTACGAAGTTCGTCGTCCATTTAAGAAATTCTGAATGTTTGCCTTCCACCAGGGATTCTAAGTAACATTTGGTTGAATAGATTTTCACTTGGCTCTTTCACCTGTTTCTTTGGCTACCCAATGGCAGGTAACTGCTTGCAGCTACTCTGATTTCATTTTTAACTAATGTCTCCATTTTCTTTTCTGGATAATGTGGACATTAGCAGTTACTCCTAGCATTTAATATTGATTAAATTTCCTGGGATATGGGAACTAAGAAAGCTGTACAAAACTTGCCTCTGAACAAATTTTTTTAGAAGTAAAAGCTGGGGTATGAGTCCTGTACAGGCATTTACAGTGGTTCAAAATGTATTTTGTTCAGTTGTTTGGAAGCACTTTAAGGTAAGTTGCAAAACTAGTTTTATCTTATCAAAGTGTTAGTTCTCAGCTGCAGCTGAGATTGAGAAACCCTTAGAATTTCAAAGTGTGCCTTTCCTAGGGAACACATTATTCTTGGGTAACTTGTGACTTCATTTAAATTCAGTTACCAGAGTTTGGAGTGTAGTTGACTTTTGGAAATTTTTGATCCAAAGATCTCTAGGAATAAGGAAGGAAGTCTTAACTGTAGAAAGATTGAGGCTTCTCCGGTACAGTGGTCTTTAGGATATTCAGAACTTCATTAAATCTTTTTCTAGGTGTCTTGTAATGTGGGTCTGTAAAGTAAAATAACACCACCACAAGGAAAAAAAAAAAAAAAAAAGAACTGAAGAACTTAGTATTTCTCCTAAAAGAAAGTTCAGCTTGTCCTGACCATTGAACCAGAACTTAGGCATGTTCCTCTATCTTCTTTTTTCTCCCAGTTTCATTCTGGGGAGAGGGTCTATGAGTGAAGTCTTTGGCTGTGTCCTTGATGTTCCAGCTTGAAGAAGCCAGCCAGAGGAGCGTGTTACTGCTTTACTTCCACCCTGCTCCGGGGAAATCCTGATAATCCAAATGGAGTTGTCAGCTGCCCACTTTTCTCCTTTTTTTGGCTCCAGATGTTGTTCCTGATACGAAACGGAGGAGAACAGTTCTGAACTGTGGGAAAGCACTAATTTATATTCAAATAGAGGGATCAATACACCTGTAAATGGAAGGGAAAGTGAAGAAGCAATTGAGGTAATCTTATCTCCCTTCTTCAAACCACTCCTTCTGGTTAGGAGGAGATGCTAGAGGAGGTGGGCGTGAGGGTAGCCTGTGAAGATTACAGAAAATTTAGGGAATTATATATTACAGTGATAGGATATTTTCTACATCAATACTGATCCGAGCTAGTAACTTTTCCTAGAAAAGAGCAGATCTTTGTGGAGCTCTTTATGTTTGCTAGGGTTGAACTGGAATGCAGCAGAAGCAGAAAGGTTGAATTTGGATGGGTTTAGAGAAGAGATCTGTCTGCTCAGTGCAGAGCAGGAACCAGGGCGGGAATTGAGGTGAAATCATGCACCTTTGTGATCCTGCAGCCTCTCTTAAATATACCATGATTCCTGAAGGAGAGCTGTGTCAAGTTGTACCTGTGCTGGGGGTTGTGTAAACATGGCAGTAGAAGCCTTTCTCCTCTTTGTGCCCTGTGCGAGGAGTGTGTGAGGGCAGCTTGGCGACGGGAGCTGAATTAAGTTTGCTGCTGCTGGAAGAAGGAGATCTTGCTCTCTTTATGTGCTTCCATGCCACAAGTGATCCACCCTTCCCCTGTACCAGCTCCAGTATTCGTCTGATCTGTATGAGCCAGGTGCACTACAAAAATATTCGCTTTGTTGGATGGTTATTCTGCTGTTTTCACTGGCTTGACCAGACCTATGGTGCAGTCAGGGCTTGCTCAAGCTAGAAGACGCAGAGATGGAGAGAGGTAAAGTGTGCAGGGACACTTCCCCTCTTCTCACCTTTGGCAACAGTGAATTACTAAGACCATATCATAAAATGCTTTGTTAGGGTTTTTTTTTTTAAGCAAGTTTGGCTTTTTTTGTATAATCAGGAAGTCAGCTTCCAAACCCCTTTCTGCAACAATCCAGACAATGGTAAGGAAAGGGCAAGAAAAAAAGGCAAACAGATTACTTTTTTTGAGGGGAAAAAAATGGTTCAAAATTAACATGCCATTATTAACACACGCACACAAAAAAATCCATTGTTTTTAAGGTCTTAAATTGTTTCTTCCTTCTTCCTGTACACATAGACATTCCCTGTAATTAAAACCAAGCACTAACTTTACATCAGGACCTCACCTCATTCAGGATTTTAATTGGTGAGACAGCCAATTAAAATTAGGGAGGCAACTAAGTCTGGGATTTTTACTTTTCTAATATTAGAATTAATTCTTTGAAGCGTATTAGCTTCTGATATTGTTAGATGTTCTTCAGATGTGCGTGTGCCTTGTTGGGTCCTTCAGGACTTAAAATGTTCACAGTTGGATGTATTCTGAACAGGAAGTATGCTTGATGTTTGTGAGTAATTCTAATCTTTATAGAAACCATATATGTTACTTCTGGTGTGATTGTGTGCAAAAGCTCTGATAGCATATTTAGGAATGTTCAAGACATTCAAAAGCAAAGTTTTCCTGAGCAACCTATTTTCAGATCTTGTTTTCCTCTAAACTTAAATGTAAGATGTATTGTATTGATCAAGAACTTGTTTCAGTTAAAATATCTGCCTTTTTTTCTATTTGTTTTGTTGGGGTTTTTGGTTTGGGTTTTTGTTTTGGGTCTTTTTAGGAAAAGTTCTGTGTTAGTGCATCTAGATCGAATTTAGATGGAAAAATACCAATTTCCATTTACAGAAAACACTGTTTTCCTTTCTGCAGCCCCCAAACTAGAAGTAACCTCTTTCTTAGTGTGTTTCTGCAAGTATCTTAATTTCAGACCTCCAGCACTACAGACATGAAAGGAACAAAAGGGGCTTTCAATACTGAAGGTCAGACAGAACTGTTTTGGGCAGTAAGAGCTATTAGATTAAGATTATTTTTCTTACTTTTTCCTTTCTGGAAAAAGTGGTTATCTGTTGGCTGAGTTTCTCGGATGTTCAGCCCTTAAGGTTCAATTATCTTTAAAAGCATAAAGTAAACAGGGTGCTTAAATATCAGAAGTTCTTTCCCTAATCTTAGATCTCAAGTGTGTCAATTTTTTTTATCACCTGCAGGCACTTGTAATTGTAAAGTATTCAAAACTTCATAGCTGCCATTGAGATACACTTTGAGGGTACTTTCTCAACTCTTGCAGATGAATCTTCTTACTTGGATTCTTAGTTTCTGACTTGTTTGAAGTTTTAAAAAGTTTGAGTTGTCTGTTTGCTGTGTTGATTAGGGATGTTTTCAAATAGATTGCTGACTGTAGAGTTGTTTTGTGTTGTGTGTATGAAATACTTAAAATTTGCTCAGAACAGGGACTGGGAATTGGTTTGGATTTTTTTGCTTCGTGAATTTGATCATCACGAATGCTTCGTTTCCCTTCTAAGCGGATGTGATGACTATTAAATGATTCTGTAAGAGATCAGCTGGGAGTGTCAAGAATACCTTTGTTTCCCGTATCTTCTGGCCTGGTGAGTACTTTTGCAGGTACTGTGTGTTAGGGAAAGATTTTAATATGAGTGTCCTGATTTTGGGAGGATTGTTCCAAGCACTGAGGAGTAGCAGCTGCCACTGCACTGGCATGGACTTACAGGTTCTGAGAGCATGTCCCAGGTAGTAGCGAGGCAAAATCCACAGCAAAACTGCTGGTTTGGGTATTCTCCATGCTGGTGAGTAACAATGTCTCTTGAGACAGTGCTTTTCAGTGTCCAGGATCCTTTAGGTGTTGTGTTAAACAGCAAACTCAGAAGTGCAGAATTTTAGATTATTCTCAGGGATGCAGTTAAGCAGAAAGGTGAGGTCACTTTGTGAAACTTCTGTGATTCTTTCCCCGAATGTTTGTTGTTTTTCAGAATGGGACTTAGTTTCTCATACTGCTAATGTATTTTTCAAAGTTTGGTGTTCCAGAAAACTAACAGCGGAAAATTCTCTTCCCAAAACTCAGCCTATGTCCAGCTTCTCAGGATTTGTTACAGTTGCAAAGACAAGGAAAAGTATAAGAATAATACCTTCCTGAAATGTGGTTTCAGCTATATGGCTGGAACATTCAGAAATCAACGGTGACTTGTGAGAATATTGATACGTGGTAGATTTTAAACGTGTATATTGTGCTGAAAGTTGCTTTAAAATTATTTTTCTCGTGTGTGCTAAAAATTGATCTTTGAAGTTTTTGCATTTAAAAATAGAGCCTTACAGTGGTTTGTAGTTGTTCTTATTGATAGGTTTGCTTTTTTTGTCACTGTCTGAAAAAGGAAAAAAAAACCCCAACTTGTAATGTTTACCATTTGGACAAAGCTGTAAGAATTACTCGGAACTTTCCTTTCCATTTAACTTTTCCTCTTACACCCAGATGCTAGCTTGAGACTTTGCTGCCATCTCTAGTTTCTTGATGAAATTTATCTTGAGCTGCTATTTGGTCCTGCATTTTCATCTGTATTCTTAAAAAGACAAATTCTGGCTGGATTTCATGACTGCTGTTAGAAGAATTTGTTTTGTACAGCTTGTATCAGTGAAGAAAATAGCTGTCTCCTGTGTTTATTTCCCTTAGAATACATTAGGGAGTTTTTTTAAGGAGAAATTTCTTGTATTCTTCCTTGTTTCCTCTTCAGATGCAGCTGTAGTCAATAAGCAAACTTCCGGCCTTTTTTTGCTCTCATATTGGCTGTTAAAAATTTTTAAGTCACACATCTCTTTCTGTATTTACTGTGATAAAGGCAGTATATTCTGTTAGTTGGTTATTGAATATAGAACAGTTTGGGGTTTTGCTGGTCTCTTAAGTACCAGCATTTTACTTCCAGTTTGAGTGACAATGCACCTGAATGATTTTTAAATGCTTCTCTGCCAGTTTTCATTCTTTTAGCATTTCTTTTGTAATGTGAATTTTGGTAGCTCTGCCAAAGCTTCATTCTGGATTTTTTTTCCCCCCTTTGCCTCACATTTCTGTTCCTATCAGTACTTGTATATGCTGTTTCACACAGTGTATTCTGGCTTACACTGAGATCTCCTTTAGTTTTCTTCAGACTCATTGGGCTCCCAGCAGACTGCAGGATGGCTGTCAATCAGAATTTTGCTCTCATGGAAGCTGGCTTGCTGCAAAATCAAGCTACAGTTTCAGTTTCTGAAACCTGAGCTAACAGAAGGTTTCTCCTGAGTTACTAGAACTTTTGAAAAAGTGTCATCATTGTAATTTTATCTTCGAATCTGCAGCCAGCTGAGACTGTAGTGTCGAGACCTGTGTTTGTTTTCTGTAGAGGGAGGGGTACAGGGTAACCTGTTCTGTTACTGTCTCCTCAAAGTCCTGATAACAGTTCAGATATTTAATAAGTGACTTTTTGTTGTTTGGTTGGTTGGGTTGGGTTTTTTTCCCCATAACAGCCGTGAAAGCTATTATGTAGAGGAAGGTGCTTTTCTTTTTGCAGGTTGACTTTGCCTCTGCAGCATGGAAAAAGTAAAGTTGTGTGGCTTCACTTCTTCCACCTAGAATTCAAGGAAGAGAGGTGGCTCTCTGTAGTTGAATTATGTTCCTGTGAGCATGTGTGGAAGAAGGAAGTTTATCTAATGTTTTCTCAGCGGGGAAATAAGATTTTGGCCTACTTGTTTTAGCAACCACTCTTCCCTACCCTATCAGTTTCGAGGAAAAGAAGGGTTTTTCAGCAACAACACTTAGAAAACAAGTGTTTTATACTTTATAAGTACGAATCTGCTCCACTCTTTTCTGTATGTTCTAACTACCAGGAAATGCTTTGTATATTTTTCACATTTTTCTACTCTGTCTAATCTCTGTAATTTTCTGGGGAGTAGGGGGTGGTCCTCAAAGAATGATTAAAAAATGCTGCCTTTTTTTTTCCTTGCTACTTTCTTTAGGCTGATTCTGTCTTACAGGATAACTCTTGAAATCTCAGGAAAACTTACTTACCTACTGCTCAAGTTAAAAGACTTTCAGAAATACAAATCTCCAAGAGAAAGGAGAAAGCTGTATCTCCAAAGTCTGAAGCATGTCTTGTGCAGGAGTTCGTGTTTTGTGGAAAGTGTTACACCAGTAAGCTCATTTGAAGGGGTGTGTGATCCTGCCCTGTTAGTATGTCAGAGATGATATCAACACTGTATGTTGGGTTGGGTTTTTTGAATTATTTTTAAATTTATCCGCATGTAAATGGGCTGGTAAAATTCTTCAATTTTTTTCATCCGTTCTTCTTCACTTCTAGTAAACATAAATACGATCTTCCATCCTATCCGCTTAAATGCTGTTTAAAAATGTGTTGTTTATAAAGCTTCAGAAAATACGCTGTTCTTTAATGATGTGGAAAAATCTTTTCATCAGCATTCTTTGGAGAGGCTCAAATGCACAGAGGTGTGCTAAGTCCAAAATCACGTTTGACTAAGTGCCAGTTAAGTATTATACTTGTTTGGAGTTAAGACCCTACAAAATGTACAAAACCCTTATATTTTTGTTTGCTTTAATGGATGGGAGCTGAGTTGTTTTAGTCAGTATCAGGAGCAAATTGTTGATCCTGGCACAGCTACTGCATATGCAGTAGGAGTGAGAAAGCGGACAGTGTGGGTCTGATGTGAAAGTGCCCTCTATATTTTTGGTTGTTGTTTTTGTACCCCAAGTAGTCTCAGATGTTTTCACAATCCTCCCTAGTCCTGTTTCTCAGTAGAGCAATTTTTATGTTAGTCTTCTTTTTTAGCAGGTAGGTTGGGAAGGGCCATTGCTCAGTATTAGGGAGCTGGTAATCAGCAGGGTAAATATGCTGGTATGTTTTGGAATGATCCATTGTCCTGAATTCTCAGTGTATTTATGAATGTTTAGTGCTGTTCTGAGTAGACTGAAAAAAGTTATGTTTGGCTTCTCAGTATTACATTGCTAATTGAGTTGCTAATTAAAATTGATTAGCATATGCTCTTTTATCAGTTGAAATGGTTTCTTAAGTTCTTGAGAAAATCTGTCTAGTAGTAGAAGATTCTAACTACAGTCAGATAGTTCTCATAAAAACAGTATATTTAAATTATAGTCCATGTTTGTTTACAAAAACAGTTGATAATGTTTATGCACTGTATGAAAATCTTACAGCTTTCTATAGGCAATTCTGTAAAATGGGAATTATCTCCTTGTGAGGAAGTTGACAGCAAATAGTAGAAAATATTCACAATATTAATACTGCACATCAAGTTTGTCTTGTAGAGAAAGGAGTTTCTGTGCAAGTGTTCATTTTCAAAGCTTTTTATGTAGTAAAATGTATATAATGAAGTTCTAAAAACACCAAAATAAATCCTATCAAGCAGTGTTCCTTGAGATGTGTTCCTCCTCCTTTTTGTCATTTTTGTTCATGTTCTTGCTGTTTTAGGGCCTAAACTAGACTGAGAAAAAAATCAGGATAAAAAGGTGTCTCTTTCTCCCCTTGCCCCTTTCATAAGTTTCCCACTTGGTCATTCTCTTCAGGGATTTTGGCCAGTTTTCCAACAACAGTGCAATTACTCTTAAAACTTTAATCTTCACCTGGTTAGGAATTGGGGAGCAATGGAAGCCATGAAAACAGTTAAACCAGGAAATGAGTTTATCAGGAAGAAGATTACATGTCTGTATCTTTGGAAGGAAAGCACAGATTATACAACTTTTTTTACCTCCCAGACAAATATTTTCTGCTTCTCAGTGGATTGTTTACGTGTGGTTGTCACGTGCTGGGAAACATCAGCGGAAGAAGGGGCCTTTCGGTGATGCTGCCTTAGTGGTACTGGGAATCTAGTTTGTGACAGAGGGATATCACATAGTAAACACAATTATCTATCCCTTGAGTGTCATGTGTAGAAATTAATTTGTTAAGAACCAGACCAGCACCTTTCTTGAATGATCAAAAAAACCAAACCCAACATGTAGAGGAGGACCAGGAGGTCATTAGCAGTTTTGAATACACTTTTTTTTTTAAAATTCTTTTAGTTTGGCATAGTACTTCTCCAGCTTGTATTTGAAGTCACATTTGGACTAAACCCTTGATAATAAAGCAATTGTTTTAAAGCTTTGTTTGGGGCAGATACCTGCAGAAAGGACAAGACTGTAAAGATGAAATTTTCTAGCCATATGAAGGGAGTCCTTTCTCCTTAAGAGATAAAATGAGCAAACAGTTGGAAATAATCCATCTTGTAAGTGTGGCTCAACCCAGATGCTGCTACCCTGGATATACAATTGAACTGTGTCATCTGTGAACTATCTAAAATGATTTCTAGATACCGTATAGCATTCTTTCCATGGATTGTTTTCATTCTGGTTTTGGCCATATGATCTGGTTTTGGCTATAGCAGTTGGTGTTGAGTAGGATTTTCATAATAAATTGGGGGCTGAGAATCACCCTCTTTTTATTCAGAGAGAACAGATCTGAGGTATACAGGAGGTTGGGTTTATTTTGCATTCCAAGTCTGCACCCAGAGAGAAGGGAAGAAGCAATATGTGAATCTCAAGAGGTGTGCAGTATTGCTTTAGTCTTTTCAGTTGCACTTTAACCTAAGAGTGAGGAAGAGGGCTTTGATTATTCAGTCTGTAGTATGTGCCTGCCTTGAGAATCAGGAATGGGATCTCCATCAGTAGGGGTACTTAAGGTGGCAATTCTAGACCTGTTCAGCTGCTTCTCACTTGAATGTGAGAGAAAAAGCGGATAATTGTGACCATCATTCTTCCTGGTTCCTTCTAACATGTCACTGGGTCTTCAGGTAGAATAAATCAGACTTGTTTTTTTGCAAGGTTAGGGTAGAATTGAAATGAATGCTTGAACAAACTGATTAAAGAAAGCCTAGCTTAGCTGCTGCAAGTCCTTATTTTAATTAGTACATTAAATTCTGAAATATGGCCTAAACTTCCCCAAGAGGGTTTTCTAATAAGCTGATAACTGTCTGTGGGGACAAAAATGGGTTCGTTCACTTGCTTATTTTTAAAGCATATGCATAGCATAATTTTCAGTATATTGGGGG
This sequence comes from Struthidea cinerea, assembly GCA_013397865.1. Classification (NCBI taxonomy): domain Eukaryota; kingdom Metazoa; phylum Chordata; class Aves; order Passeriformes; family Corcoracidae; genus Struthidea; species Struthidea cinerea. The sequence continues at coordinate 178,808 of VZTI01005851.1, read as the reverse complement.
AAGAAACCTGAGTTTTATGCAAACTTCTTGGCAGTAAATCCTTCCTTTCAGCATTCAACCTTACTCCAGCTGTGAAGGTTCATGTGGTACAGCCTTGAAACTTTTTTCTGCTTGTTGTAGCTGTACTGAAGATGCATCTCTGCCAAAGGTTATGCCAGATTTATCATCTCCTGCCCAGTCTGCAGAAGGCTTTCACCACCAGTCATGGTGCATATTTCAGTTGTCTTCTGCCAGTTTCTCATTGCCAAGACTGAGCCTTGTGTGCACCCAAATTTGAGGCAGGTAGATGCATTTACTGTAGTATCTGCAAGCCTTTTTTTTTTTTCTTTTATTATTATTATTATTATTATTATTATTATTATTATTATTATTATTATTATTATTATTAAAGAGGTCACTGGATGTCCTGTTTTGTGAGAATTTGTTTTCATTCCATTTCTGGGACCTTCCACCCCTTGACTTGTCTGAAGGTCTCAACAATGACTGAACACTGTCAGATACCTTACATCAGAAAAAGTAACCTATATTCAGAGAAAACTACCTGCTGAAATACTTTCATGCTGTTTTGTCCAGGCAAAAGATGTCATTTTTGCTTTTTTTGGACCTATCACTCATACTGAGCTGCCAAGTTTTATCTTAATTAGTATTTTGCCGTTGCGGCTTTAAGATGAATAAAACGATTATGTTTTTCCAAATATCCCCAGTGCAGATGTTTTTGAAACAGATTCACATCTCTTATGGGTTACTACACATAAAAGCAAATTAAGAGTTTGAGCTTTTATATTGTGACAAGCTAAAGGGATACTTACCTGTGGTTTAATGGCATTGAGTTAGTCACTGGGCTTTTTTCCTGATAGGAATAAATAGGCACTTTCTAGGGATGAAGTTCTACATTAAAAAAAAAAAAAGCTTAATATTTCTAAAATGTCATTTAATTCTTTTCCCCCTGCAGAATTAGCTTTAGTCATATAATGTGCTTGTAAAAGTCATTGGTGAGATCCAGTCACTGCTTTTGTCAAAGAAAAATCTACATCCGTGTATTAAATGGAATTGATTCAGGGCTATGTTTAGACCAAAGGTTTTGCCCAAATTCTACTTTTGAGAAGCCTGGCGGAGCCTTGGTTGTAGGCTGTAGTTCACTTTGTAAGTGTTCTGGTGTTATTATGTACTTACTTAAAGCTTCCTACGTACCTTAATTTCACATTGTGTTGAGAATAGTTGATAGTTACATTCTGGAGCAGTAAGTCAGACGTGGAGCTTTACAATCCTGCTGTTCTAGCTGGGTGATTCTGTACCCAAAAATACACAATTTGTGTATTCGTGTGTTCACAGCGAATTCAGGTTGTGTTCTTGGCTTTGAAGGAAACTGCGCTGTACAGGTTGGAGCTTATAATGCTGTTTATTCATCTTCTTCCACGCTGCTGTAAGGAAGAGCACGTCAGTCCATAAAAGTATGATGTGCTCCTTCTACCTGTTAGTGTACAGTTCATCTTATGAATGCTGGTTTTTGTTTTGGTGTTTTGTGGTTTGGGATTTTTTTTGCTTTGAAGAGTCAGCCTGTTTTATTAATTTTTCCGGGTGAACTGTCTTTTGTGCAATAATAAAAAACACTGGTTTAGCTCGTATAAAAAGACATAAGGTATATTGTAACAAAAGTATTACAGGTGAAAATTGAAAAATGTCATTGAGGGTCAAAGAGAGAGCTTTAACAAATCCAGAAAAAAATGGTAGGAAAAGGAAGATGGAGAATAGATGCCAATATTTGAAAACAACTGACTTCAGTTCTTAGAATTCTGTGAAATTGATTGTAGTTGCATTTTAGATCCCACATACAAAACTTCTGTAAGGAGGATACATACAACTAATTGAAGACTGTAGAAAAGCAAAAGCAGACATGTTCTTGAGCATACAAGTGTAAAAACTCCTTTGTTTTCTCACTAAGAATCACTGTATTATAATGTTTCATGGGAAAGGTATGAAAAAGCAGTAATTGGTACAGACAATACATTAGAAAAATAATTCTAAAAGTTCTCGCAGCAGCTTTTAAATATGTGACTGATAAAGTTTTAGGGCTTCTGTAACAATCTGTGAAAAAATACATATTTTGTTTAAAACTAAATCCTAGTTTAAAATAAATGTATAACTTCTCAGTGTTATGCCTTTTCTTTTTTTTGTCTGTTATTCCGGAAGCGGAGGGAGCAGGAATCACTGAAATCCTGGCCAAGTGGATTTTGGAAGCTTGTTTTTTAATTGGAGCATGGTCCAGCTTGGTTCTCCTGATGCTGCAGGATGAGAAAGAAGGGGAACAGAAGTTGGAATAGGAAGCTGCTGAGGAAAAGATTCCTACTGAGGGTGAATGTGGGAGGAAGAGAGAGGAAAAAAGGTGACTGAAGTGGATTCATAGGAAGGAATAAGGAACAGAGTTTGAAAAGTGAAGTTGAACAACCAGCCAGAGGAAACCAGGTGATTGTCAGCCTGCAAGGATAGACAAAGTGGGTTGAGGGAGGGAAAAACAGCAACAAGTAGAAATTAATTTGCTGGTTAATAACAGAATATTTGTAAAGGTGAGAGGAAAAACATCCCAGATGAGCTAAAGGTTGTGGAAAAGATGCAGCTGGTGCCAGAGAAGGGGGAAGAGGAATGGAAGCAAGATGAGAATCATGAAAGGCAGGATTAGGATTAGTGAGATGATAATCAAACATTAGAGAGACCATTTTAGCAAAGCAGAGTATGCAGAATGGTGCAAAGACTGATCCATGCGTAGGGATGGAATGTTTGACAAGGTTATTGCCATCAAGTCTTCAGTATTCAGTGGCTTTTAAATTGAATGTTTTTTAATTGCAGTGATTTATTTCTTTATTTGTGTGTCATTTAGCCAGAAGAGCAAACAGAGTAGAGGTTCTTAGTATGTTAAAATAAGGTATGAGCAAAAATGTTGACTTCAGAAACTGTACTGAGCTGAATCACAGGGGTAATAGTGTGTGGTAGTAGTTGTTTGTTGTCAGCCATCTCAAGTTATATTTTCCCTTTTTCTTAATCCTTATATTTTAACTTATTAAACTATTCCTCCTAAATCTTCAGTCTTGCTCTTCCCTTGTCTCCAGTGCTTGTGGCACAGCTCCCTTCATTTTAAATGAACTGGGTTCATTTAAATATTTCAAATATTCCATGTTGTTAGCTCGTTCAGACTAAAGCAGGTTAGGGAACAATTGCAGGAATCCCAAGGTGAGGGATGGAAGCGCGTTCGTCTCCAGTAGAGGAAACAGCACTTGGTTAAAGCTCTGTTTGACAGCTCTCTGCCAGCTTGGATTAGCTGATCCTGCTTACATGCATTGTACTGCAGCTGTCTTGTGAATACATAGAATTTCTCAATTTAGCAAAAGTCATTTGGGCCTTTCTGTTTTAATACAAACTTGCTAACATTATATGAAAACATTTTAGGCATAACCGATCTTAAAGACATTCACTGGACAAAATTTGTCAGCTCATGCTCAGTTGACAGACTTATTTTTAACAGTGCAGAAAATAGAGAATTTGGTACTTCTTGACAGACTTTGCTTAAAATCTTGCTGTCAGAGCAGGCCTTTTTTTGTTTTGGGTTTGGTTTTGGTTTTTTTGGTTTTTGTTTTGGTTTTGTATTGATTTTATTTTGGGGGGAGTTTTTGTTGTGGTTTTGGTTTTTTGGGGGTTTTTTTTGGTGTTTTGGGGTGGGGGGTTTGTGTGATAATTTTTTTTGTTTTAGTCTCCTAAAGTTGAATGATCAGTGTATTCTGTATTAATATCAAACTTCTGTGGATTTCATTTCTCTACCTACTGGTACTTCTTTTGTCTTTCTTCTGAAAGAATAAGTTTCTCCACTTTCTGAAGTTCTTAATATTTTGTTCTTTGTTAGCATTTCCACATGATGCATCTAAGTCATTGGTTTTAAAAAAAAAAGGAAATAATCCTGCTAGTATTGCAAACTTAAAAATTATCCAGAACTACTTAGTAAGTGTGACTTTTAAAATTAGCAAGTGTGACACTTTCTACATTTCCTGTGATGTGCAGCATACATACTGTAACCAGACTGGCTTTTAAAATCTACTGTCTAGACTTGAATGAGTTGCACAGGAATCAGCATAGGGCTGTTAAACTGGCAGTGATTTCCTGTGTTCTGTCCTCACAGCGTTACTGAGTAAGGGTGGGATTGTACAAGGTCACCAACAGATAGAATTCACCTTCAGCTGCTTTTGGTATGGTACAAAGAAAGAGGGCCTGATTAAACCTTCTTGGAAAGATGTTGCCATGTAGAAATACTTATTTTACAAACATAAACCTGAAAATTACCTTCTGAAGCACTGCTTTTCTGTAAAAGAACATTCTGTATAGACATAATAAAAAATAGCCCTTGCTCATATGGTATTTTTGTATAGTGGCTTAGCAGAAATCAGGCATTGTAATTTTACATTTCCTTCTTAGAAATACGCAAGATACTGCGATGCCATTCAGCTTTCCATGTCTCTATAGAATTGTGTGATGCTCTTATCTGTCACTGAAAAAGTGTATGGATGTAGTCAGAAGATGGGGTTTTGTGTCAATCAGACAGTTATTTATATTCAGTCAACAATAGAAAATGGTGCTCTGTCCCTCCTCCCAGTGGATTTTTTTCTGTCTTTTATGCTGCTGGAAAGAAGCAGGTCGTTGTCACCTCTGCCTCAGACTAATAAGACTGGAGATGCTTAATGTATTATATAGTATGAATGCAGTACAAACTCTCTTGCTGCTGGCCTCTTTCAGTGGTTGAAGATTTATGGGTGGGAAAAAGAAAAATATCCCTGTAAGCCTTTGTTGCTGTTGCAGTTTTCTCTCCTGTATAGTGACCCCTCATTCCAGAGGCCGTAGAGTGGATAAATAAGATTTGTGCTTCATTGTTCCTTGGGCAAAACAAACAAAAAAGCTTGAGGACTCAGGTAAGTGAATGAAGTTTTGGAAGTGAATGAGTTATGAGCATGATCACTATGTGTGTGCTGTTGGACCAAAGCAAAGAGCTTGGCTGTATCTTTCTGATAACCTCTTAGCTGCTGAAAGACTAGTGCCAGCTAGTCCTTTACACTTCCTCTTTTCTAGGTGTAGTGGGTTGACCCTGAATTGACAGGCAACCTTTTAGACCAATAACACCTCTCTAAATTTACATATTTAAGAGCTACACAAATAAGCTACACAAGCTCATTTTCCTCAGCTTGCCCTCATGGAACAAATGTTTGAAATTTAATCAGATGCTTGCTTTGTCAGTTGTTTTCAAGGATCTTTGGTCCCTACTTGCAGCTGGCATTTTTTTGTTTCCTATTAAAAAAAAAAAACATGGTAGATGAAGAGAAAGCAAAGGATATTGTCTCTAGACTTCAGAAGGGCTTTTGAAAATGTGTCCCATAAGATTCTCAGAGAAAATAAAGGAATAGGGGCTGGTTGAGCGCACAGTGAGGAGGATTGAAGAGGGTGCTTATCAGTGGCACAAAGTCCAGTTGGAGGCCAGGAGCCATCATTGTACGCTGGGGGTCAGTACTGGGTCCAGTACTCTTCAACCTGCACATCAATGGTCTGGATTATGGGACAGTCTGTACCCTCAGCAGGTGTGCTGATGGCACCACACTGGGAGGAGTGGCTGGTACACCACAGGGTCGTGGTGCAACCCAGGGAGTCCCTGGCAGGCTGGAACAGTGGGCTGGCAGGACCCTCATGCAATTCCACAAGGATAAGTGTGGAAAGTGCTGCACGTGGGGAGGAACAACCCCATGAACCAGAAAGGCTGCCTGGCTGGAGGGGGTGTCTGCAGGACAGGCCTGTGCTGGGGGGTACCAAGGTGAACACGAGCCCTTGTGGTGAAAAAGGAACAGCGGTATCCTGGGCTGCCTTAGGCAAGAGGTTGAGAGGAGCAATGGGCACAAAATGTAACACTAGACTGACTGAACATGAGGAAACATTGGGGTTCTTACTGTGAGGATGACTGAGCACTGTCACAGACTGGTCAGAGGAGTTGGTGAGTCTCCATCCCTGGAGGTAGTTCAAAGCAGGTGGTTCTTGGCATCTCACTGTATGTGGCCCTGCTTGATCAGGAGGGGTGGACCAGATGACCTCCAGAGTTTCCCTCCAACCTCAGCCATTCTCTTTATGATTCAGAGAAAGTCTCATTGTTTTTTTAAGCTCTGGGACAAGTTTTCTCAGCAGGAGGCTGAAGCATTGAGTTTTTAATTGGATGCAACCAAGGTTTGCATGTGGCAGCTGCTTTTGATGTTTCTGAGGCCTCTGATACTACATTCAATATTTTGCAGTTAATAAAATCAGTGGGAATAGGATGCACAGTTCTACATGCTCAAGTTTGCTGAGATAGAAATATGTTGAAACTCTGGCTGTAATACACCTTTACGTTTGTAATTTTAAGTTGGATCTTTCATTTAGTACTAAAAGGTATTAGACAGCATTTCAGACCTCATATCCTTCTAAAGCTGAAGGCCATACACAACTTCCAAAACATTTGGAAACATTACTTATGATGTCTCAATTCCTAATTGCTGCCTCATTCACTGTGTGTATATGGCAGTGCTTTCTCCCACAGTGTGGTGCTATTGTGTTTAACTCTGTAAAGCTGGTAACAACTGAAATAAATCATTCTTTAAAAGGGTACAAGACAACAAAGCTACAGCTAACAAGGACCCTAATGTTCTCCTCCTTTTGAACACCACATTCCAGTTAACATTTCTTGTAGAAGCTGTGAGCGTGGACAAGGTTTGCATGGAGTTATGTGCTAGTAAACCAAAGTTTTAGCGACTTCTCAGCCTGCTCTAATTTTGCATTGTAAAGAGAAGAAAAAAACGGAATGTTTTTCAGAGCTCGTCTTTCACTGCATCCTACACAGAAACATGAATGAACATGCATGTTTGTCTTGGTTTTTCCATGTGGACTTGTCTTGAGAAGGGAGATAACAACAGTAGGTAAAACACCTGAGTACAAGGTAGCTTTTCCACTTAAATCTATGCTAAATTAGTGTAAACATTCGACTAGGTCATTGGACCACCATTGCTAATCCAGAAGTAAATAGTCCTCTGCACAGCAGTGGAAAAAGATGAGCTTAACTTAAAACCATTATTTAATTTTGACTAATTATGGAGTGGATTTCCCTTTTCCTCCCCTTCAAATGATAGTGAAATTTAAACTGAAGTGTTAAACCAGGGGGATGTTATACTGAAATACACCTTACATTGAAAGTCAGATGTAATGAAAGGGTTGTCGTTAATTGTTTTATTTCCTGTAACAAAATGTGCCCAGCTGCTTGCAGTTCATAGTTCTGCTTGTTCTTTTCTTTTTTTTCCCCTTTTTTTTTTTTTTCCAGCCTTAATTGTGAATCAGGAATTTGTGTTTCCTGAGAGGAAGTTGTTTCTTAAGACTGATTTACACTAATGCGGCCATGAATGATTCTTAGAGCTTTGTTTGCCTTCCTGGCATGCACTTCAAGTACCTTATTTTTCACTCCATTACATAAAATGAGTTCAGATTATTTTTCTTCCTTTTTAAAAATCTTTTCATCACGTTCTTCTTTTTCTGAGTTGCATCTTTCTACCTCCAATAACATTTCTGCAGCAGTAATGTTTACTCCTCTCTGTTTTAGCCACGTGGGTCTGTGATTTTAAGTCTCTCCCATGTTACTGAGACCTAGTGCCAAAGACCAAAATTAGCTTATTTAAATCCAGTTACAAAAAGGTATTAGTTCTTGAATTTGTCTTGCTGATTTAGTATGCATATATAGGCTTTTACTTGAAGGTGATGTAATGAAAGGCTTGTTTGCTGTGATTGTTCAGATTGCTGGAGTTCGTGAGGTCCTTTAATGCAGCAATACTCTGCAGTTACTAAAAGTGTGAAAGGCTTTCAAGGGTAGTGTTGGTAACCAAGTTAACTGGGTGTTGCTTAAGCTTTAAAATGTTTTGAAGAAACTAAAGCTTATGCAGTTATTTTTAAGTTATTGCATCTTAAATAAACAAATCTTCAGATAACTGTTAAGTAGGCTAATAAGACTTATCTGGCCTTCACCATGTTTATGCTATAAATAGATCTAAAGCCAGCCCTTGGCACTAGGCCCCTTAACAGGCTTGTGAGTGCTTTACAGGCTGAGCTGTGTATCTGGGAGACCCACCTGGTGAGTAAGCTCACTTTTTAAATGGACCTTTTTTCAGTGGTGAAAGTAAATAAGAAAAGAAGTAAAATTTTCAGTCATGGGAAAAGAGGGAAGTGGGATGGATCCATCTAGTGATTTCAGCTCTTAAAATCTTCAAGAGTTAGCAGCATGCCTCAGTAATTAATTGAATAAATTCATTGTCAAATCTCCAGGGAGTGTTCTGCTCTTCTCTGAGTATACCACGCTTCACCCATCACAATTGATATAATTTATAATTTCCTCAGTGATTAAAAAAGACGTAAGTAAAAACTGATATGTAAAAGAGCATAAAGGATCACCTGCTCCAAAGTTGCAGCTCCGGAAGAGTAAATGTAAAATACCTTTTCCATAGCTAAATTATACTTGAACTTGCCTGGTAATTGGGAAAAATGTCTTCAAAATTTGCTACCCAAGACTGGGAGACCAGAGATCACCTGAACTGTTTATATACATAATTTAAATTTGTAGAGATAGGTTAAGGTCGTGGGGGGGGAGGGGGAGGGGGTGTCAGAAATAATTTCCTTGCCGAGAGACTGAATTTAAAGATCTTTTTCAGGAGAGCATAATGCTGTTTCTCTCATTTAAATGACCTTGTAGGCGTTTGATGAGTAATTAGGTCTTTGAAGAGGGACTATTTAGATTAATTTCTGAATCTACTTAAAATGGTTTTACACAAAGTGGCTGAAGTGCATCAGAATTGTTGTCTATTTTGCCTTATCCATAAAAAAATATGTGTGAAGATATGCTGTGCACTGTAATTGTTTTATGCAAAACAGCATGTCTTGATTTCTGTATGGTACAGTGACACACAGAGGGAGGAACTTCATGAGGGACAAAGCAGTTTCTTCATTAACAGGGCCAAGATTTGTGTTCAGCTGCCAGTAGTATTGAAATGTGTCAGTTATGTGCTGTCTGTAAGCTGGTTTGGCTTAATAGTGGAATTAGTTGTAGTCACTTGCTTGGAAGTCCTGACCACTTAGGAGATTAAGGCATGTTTCTGATTTGCAACCCAGTCGCACAGAATTTAATTTTAAAACAAAACTACTAAGCCTAACAGCTAGGAAACTAATAATATCTCATTATGTTTGTGAGCTCAAAAATAGTATGGCAGCAAATTACAGTTTGGGAGAAGTTGGGGGTTTTTAATCTGTGCTCCTTTGTGCAGTGAGTGTTATTATTAATGTGTGCTTGCATTTCCTCTGAACGTAATTTGCTTGGGGTTTAAGGACATGGCTATAGCCTTAATGCCAGCCATGATATACAAAATACTATTATTCTGTAACAAAACTGTTTTGTAACATAATTGTGGCAAATACTTTTAATATCAGTATATAAAGACAATTTCAGGAGCACATTCCCCCTGCCAATTCTGACAAGTCCTGCTTTGGCAAGTGCAGAAAGAAATAAAGAAAATAATTTCACTAATAATTGGAGAATGTATTAGTTGGACATTTTATTTAGAATGCTAATTTTCTTCTATTATAAGTGAGAAATAAAAAAGATACAGTTTTCTCAGGTCCACATTGATATTTCCAAGCACAGTATTCTAGAGCTGTGTTTGTTGTATACTGTTTATGCGTAAACATAATTTATAGGGTATCTAATCTGTCTCATTGAAAAATACCATATCTGAATTTGTCAGAAGGTTCATCTTTAAACATTATGGAGAAAAATTAACGTTTGTCATTGCATTCTTGTATGGTCTTGGGAGCTCTGTGTACCTCTGTGTCTTAAGAGATTCTTGATAGGGATCATCACTAGCAGAGGCAAATGAGTGTTACAAATAATCAGGTTCTGTTGTTTTGGAAATGGTGTAACTTAATATGGGCACTGTATAAGTGGGTTTGTCCTGCATGTGGTAATGCTTTACAGCATAGTCTTTGGACAGTAATTTTAGTGGTTTTGTTTCTTGTGTTTAAGGTTCTCTAAACCCCAGGTTGCGGCCTGAGCAGATACTACTTATGAATGGCAAGACCGTTTTCAATTAAGTGAAAGCAGAAATGAAATAGTTTCCAATTCAGCTACCAGTGAGCAGTGGTTCTTTAATATAAACCAACAGTGCTACTGTTTTTGATTGCAAGCACAATGGTGTAAGTTAGACACAATGACAGCTTTCTTGACAACTTTCTTAACTCTGAATTTTTCTTTATAACTTTTCCTGTAACTGCTTTATTTATATTCCTTATGGATCTGTTAATCTTTCTTTTCAAAACTGAAGAATAATTTGTGATGCTGCATAAAACTAGATGTAACTATGTACCAAACAGCTAATGATCACTAAAGTGCCTGTGGAATTCCTGTACAATTTCCAGGTAACTTTATTGCATGCTGTAAAAATTGCTGTAGTACCACTGTTTATTATAACAAACTGATCTCCATACATCATCTTCAACGGCTGAAATACATCTCGGAGAAATCCTAAAATGTTCTAAAAGCAAAAAAAATTTGTCCTGTGCACAAACTGTGACTTAAATGTTAGTCTGTTTAAAAACAATCAAACAAAAACAGTTTTAAACCCCCACAAAACAAAAACACAACAAAGCCTAACCAAAAAAAAAAAACTACAACAAAACAAAACCTCACAAACACACACAACATACAACCCTCCCAAACTAGTCTGCATTTTGTGTTGAAGAACCACGTTATGTGTTTACAGAAGCTCTGCAGTGATTCAAGTAATGAAACAACATTAAGTGAATTAGGTGACCATAAGGAATATATGCAGAACTTAGTTCTATGTATTTAGTTTTCAGGGTGTCTCAAATTAAAATACATAGCTCTGCAAGGGGCTTTATTTTGTTGTGACTGTTGAGAGTAGCATCTTCTTTTCTGTGTTAGATATGCAGACTCCTGTTCTCTAAACTCCTCTTTTGTGCGCAGCTTTTCTAGCATGTCCATGCCACTGACAGATGGTTTCAACTGGACCAGAGGAGAGAGTGCCCGTCTTTGTGTCGTTTAATGTAATTATTCCTGTCTGTGAAATTTTGTGAGTGAATGAGAGCTACTTAATTTTGTTTCTGAGACAGAATTACTCATTTCCTCATATTTTTAATAGTTGTAACAAGGATTTTAGCCTTAGAGTTTGTGTGTGTTTTGGGAATTGAATATTGTTAGAATAACTGCTTGTTCATGTTAAAATATTCTAACGAAATTGGAATGCAATCAGTAAAATGCGTGTTGTTATGGGATTAGAGTTACATTAAACTCTACTGTCAGAACTCATTAGGCGAAGAAGTATTGTCTACATGATTTTTCAACCTGTATGAGTAAAACTTGCATAACTTCTTCCTACAAACACTATTCTTCCAAAGCTATTATGGCCTGGGCATATTACACTATTGCTAGAAGTATTTGCTTAATTCTTTTAATATTGGTAACGCTAAGTCTGTCATTCAGATAAGCAGTAGGACTATAATTCAGATATACAGGCATTTAGAGATTTCACCATTTCTGGATTATGGCTTGCTTTACACCTGCAGTTCACATTTTTTGGGTAATTTGAGTTACATCTTGCTCAAATAGAATTCTGTGTTGTCCATTTTAAATACATAGAAGTAAATATTGTCTATCTCAAGGTTGTTTGAATATAACTTAGGGTTGACGTTTTCATTATAAAAAATTCTTTCAATGAGTTGCGTTGTTTTAAATAAAAATTGTGCCTTGCTGGTACTAATAAGTTGAGAAATGTTATTGATTTTACTAGCAAAACAGGTCTGTGTTTTAAATTTCTAACATCTAGCATTATTCTGTCTCTAGTATTATCTATACATAGCTCTGCGGTTGGAAGCTGATCAAGCATTCATTGCAATACCTTTTGTTCCAAGCACTGGTTACAGCAGCTTGCTCTTTGCTTTTGAGTCTGACTTTCCGAACTGAAGAGAACAACCAGAATGAGTTGTGTGCTGATTTTGTTGGTTTTGTGGCACGTATTGAAGTTGCTTCCTAGCTGAAACATCTCTGTTGTTAGCAGATTCATACATCCTGATGTGAACTGAGGGGAGAAAAAAGCACATCAAGTTTGTAACTTGAGCAGCAGTGCCTGGGACCAAAGCTTCTGCAAACTTCTGTAGTGTACCGCTAAATAAATCCCACTTTCTAGAGTGTCATTTTTGGAAATCTTCTTTCTGGGTTGGTCACTGTCCTGGTTTCAGCTGGGATAAAGTTAATTTTCTTCCTAGTGGCTGGTACAGTGCGGTGTTTTGGATTTAGGATGTTGGTCACACACTGGTGTTCAGTTGTTGCTGAGCAGCACTTAGAGGAGTCAAGGCCTTTTTGTCCCCCAACCCATCCCACCAGCAAGAGGCTTGGGCTGCACAGGAAGCTGGGAGAGGGCACAGCCAGGACAGCTGACCCGAGGGATATCCCAGACCATATGGTGCTCAGTGTAGAAACTAGAGGGAAAAAGGTGGCTGGAGGCTGCTGCTTGGGGACAGGCTGGACATCAGTCAGCAGGTGGTGAGCAATTGCATTGTGCATTACTTGTTTGGCATGTGATAATAATTAATTATTGTATTATTATGAATACTGATTTCCCCTTTTGCTTTTGTCCTATTAAAGGGTCTTTGTCTCAGCCCACAACTTTCCATTTTTCTCTCCCCCATCCCACTGGGAGCTGGGGAGTGAGCAGGTGTCTGTGTGGTGTTTGCTCCTTGCTGGGTTAACCCGCAAGAGTTACCAACCTGGTGCCATTATTAACTAGTACTGAGAATGTGAGCCCATGGAAGTTATTTTCTTAATGTATCTATATTTTAATACTGATACAGTGACCATGGATAGATTTCATACAACTTGCATGCATCTTGCCCTCCAGATGCTCCAACCATATATATTATGTTTTAGGGCATATGCCTATGATCTTAAAAAAAGCCAGGAAATAAGTTCAAATAACACTGGAAATACGAAAAGGAGTGTACCTGTTTCTGCCCATGGGTTACATGGTGTGTCTCCTAATAGAGTGTTTTGAGAAGATTGCTGCCAAAGCATTGAAATGTTGAAGTTAATTTAGCATTCCGTTTGTGACTTCAGAAAAAAAAAGGGAAAATCAAGAGATTAATTACACAATGTAAATTTGAGAGAGGGCAAATTGAACTCTTCCATCACTTGTTGTATTAATTCTTCAAAGGGAAACAATTAAATTTTTAATATTTGTTTAATTTTTTCATTTGTCTGATATTTTTTCTTTTTAGATACTCTTTTTTCCAGATGTCTGCCTAACAATGGTATGACTTAATGTTTCCAAGTCACATCAGTATATATCACAGTTAATGGTGTTTGAGAGAAGAGGATGGGTATTAACACGGGAATTTATCAGAACTGTGTAAACTATATGACTTTTCTGGCCTTTCTCAAAGCATTTTTAAACACTTCAGAATTTACCAGTCTGATGCTTGAAAATGAGCATACCTTTCCCCAAGAACAAATGTGCAAGAAAGATATAACACTGTTAATCCCTTTCTGTTTGCAATTTAGGTTGTTTTGAAGTATGCGAAGTATTTTTCTCTATTACCAATGTGAGATTTAGATTTCTTTGTAACAGAGAAATATTTTTTAAATTAGCAAACCTGCAGTATGGGTGTTTTCTCCATTGCTGTTTTCTCTTTTTTTCTCAGGTCATGAGTGCTCTTTTGAATTAAGTCTCTTGATCACCCAGTCTTAATGTGCTTTGCTGCATTTCGTATGGTAGAGTGACCTCAGAGTGTGAGAACTGATTTAGTTTTGTATTAAACTAAGCTGAATAATGCACTCTGAAGGTGAACATAATGCTCTCCAACTACTACTGGGTGTTTAGTCCGTGGGACCAGACTAACCCAAGTTCAGAGCAAGACCCTTGAAAACACTTTCAGTGTGAACGTTTGGATTCTCAATACTTCTTTGTTCTGCCAGTCTATTCCTATTGCACTGCACATCCTGCTGATGTAGACTTGGGCTCTGGTACAGAATCTGAAGTGATTTTTTGACTGGAGAGGAGTTGCAGCAAGTTTACAGATGGCACCAAGCTGCGTGGGAGTGTTGACCTGCTGGAGGGCAGGAAGGCTCTGCAGAGGGATCTGCACAGGCTGGATCCATGGGCCGAGGCAAACTGTATGAGGTTTAACAAGGCCGAGTGCCAGGTCCTGCACTGGGGTCACAACAACTCCAGGCAGTGCTCCAGGCTTGGGGCAGAGGGGCTGGAAATCTGCCTGGTGGGCAAAAAACCCTGTCAGTGTGGCAAGGAGGCCAATGGCACCTGGCCTGTGTCAGCATTAGTGTGGCCAGCAGGACCAGGGCAGTGACTGTCCCTCTGCACTGGGCACTGGTGAGGCCACACCTCGAATCCTGTGTCCGGTTCTGGACCTCTCAGTTCAGGGAGGACATTGAGGTGCTGGAGCATGTCCAGAGAAGGGCAGTGGAGCTGGGGAAGGGTCTGGAGCACAGATCTGGTGAGGAGCAGTTGAAGGAACTGGGGATGTTTAGCCTGAAGAAAAGGAGAGTCTGCTCTCTCCGAGTCCCTGACAGGAGGATGCAGCAGGTGGGGGTTGGTCTCTTCTTCCAGGCAACAAGTGAAGACAAGAGGAAATGGCCTCAAGTTGTGCCGAGGAGGTTTGGATTGGATTAGGAAACAATTCTTTACACAAAGGGTTGTCAAGCACTGGAACAGGTTCCTCAGGGAAGTGGTGGAGTCACCATCCCTGGAGGTATTTTCAATGACGTGCAGTTTTGGCACTTAGGGGGAAAGCACGTGGGTTTGTCTCGGTTAGCATGGACAGATTTAAACCTTATCACATTTTGGTCATATCTCAGATCAGAATACCTTTGAAACTGCTCTTACGTGCTTCTTCAGGGAAGAATTTTCAAACTGACTCTCCTTTTGCTGGGATTTTGGACTTCACAGCATTATCTCAGTGCAGCATCCTGTGCTAGCCGGGCTAGAATGGTGAAAAGAAAACAACAGAATTTTGTTCTTTTTACCCTGAAGTTTTAGCTTGACAGACATAAATATGGTAACTTTTACTGAGGGGTTTTACCACCTGGAAAAAATTAGTGGGAATGGTACCTTACCCTGATTTCTCCAGGGAAACTCTTCTGCTCTCTGTGTGCATGTGACTGAATTTTGCCAGGATGAGCCACCTCTTGACAAACAGCTTTTGATTTGTGACAGCCCAGATGTTGGCCATGATGTGCGCGAAGACTCACACAAACCTGATGGAGTGACGTCAACACAGATGTGAGGAGACAACTTAATGTGTCCTGTTAATGGGACAGAACACTGTGGTTTAATGTACTGTGCATTATATTGTGTAAATGGTGTGACATTACTGTAGAGCTGGGCCTGGTGAGCCTGGAGAAGGGGACGCTCAGGAAGGATCTCACTGATGTGTACCAATACCTGGAGGGAGGGCTCAAAGAGGACAGAGCCAGGCTCTTCTCAGTGGTGCCCAGTGACAGGACCAGAGGCAGTGGCATAAACCTGAACACTAGGAAACACTTTTTAACTGTGAGGGCTCCCAAGCCCTGGCACATATTCCCAAGGGAGATTCTTGATTGTTGGAGATACTCAAAAGTCGCCTGGACATGGTCCTGGGCAGTTGGCTCTAGGTGGCCCTGCTGGAGCAGTGGCTTGGACCAGATGACCTCCAGAGGTCGCTTCCCACCTGAGAAATGCACTTTACAGTTAAAAAACAAATATGGAAACAAATGTGGAAAATGCAGGTGATCTAAAATCTGTGGGAAATAAACCACTTAAATTGCTTTAAGTGGTTGTGTTCTAAAAGAAGGGGTTTGTGCACATCACTTAAAGAACTTGTTTACATGGTAGTACATACTGGAAAGTCTGCCAAATAGTGCCAAATACTGCTCAAAATTAATAGTGCTTAAAATTATTTTCTATTTGGCTTGTGACTTGGGAGATTTTTTCAGGTAGGTGTTATGTCTAAAATAACCTTTGAACTTGCATAATTACAGAAGTGTAGCGTCTAACATAATGAAATAAATGTTTTGGAGAGATTTTTCATGATCTGATTGCATACTAAAACATTAAAATTTCAGGATTTTTAATAGCTGTAGGAACAGCAAACAGATTTTGTTTCAGCATTTTGTGTCATGATTCTCAACTAATTTAGACATGGTTTTGTATGATAGGTTAACTCTTTGAATCTAAACTTTAGGAAAAAGTGAATTAGCTTTTGATAGAAAAGTCGTGGGATGTGAATTTTGCTTCCATATGAGTGAGATCTTAGCTTTATTTTATAATTAAGCTTCTGGCTGGAGTAATCTTAGTGTAATTTGAATTTGTGTAAAATAGAAGAGTATCAGTATAAAAGAGAAGCCGGTTTTGTAAGTAAGATTCTTCAAATGTTTTTGAGACCTGTTTGATTCTGCTAACAATCTTTTGTCCTTTAACATTGGCAAGCACTCAAGTTACGCTCTCCTTTCTTTGTTTCAAGCTGATTGAAGTAACATCTGTTTCTGAAAGGGGTGATCCATCAAGGGCCAGAAGAGAACTGAAAACCAACTTATAAAAGCCAAGTTCTTTGTGAAGGGTTGTTTCTCACTAGGTCCATTTCTTAGCTGTCTCACCCCTGTGGCCACACCTCTGCCCAGGCTGATAGGAACAACCTGGCAGAAGTGGAAGAACAGGATTTCCTCATTTCGTGATTACCTGTGTAATGGTTCTTCTTAAAGCACTCATCAAGCCATAGTCCAGGTGGCAGCTGGAGTCGCTTTTGGCATCTCCCCAACTTTTCTGCTCTTGTAAGATGTCCAGAGGTGCAGCAGAGCACAGAAAAGAGTCACTGAAGTCTGGCCAAAGTAATCTGCTTGTGTGTAAAGGAGGTACATACTTCTCTAGAGTGGAAAGCTCTCTGCTTGTGCTGGAAATTCATGTTAAGTAATAGGGTTTTTTATTGGTGGTATTTGGTTTTGACCCAAAACGGTTCCTAAATTGCATTTAAATTACTCTAAGGCATGTATGAAAATGTTTATGGTCTTTTTTTAGTGAATTTGTGTTCTGTTTGTTATTTTAATGCATTGAGGGCAGCTGCTCCTGCAGTCTTTCCAATGCCCAACCTGCTCTCTGTGTGCTCCTGGGAAGGAAGGTTGCTAGGAAAGCAGCCAGCCTTGAAAGACTTCTGTTCAGATGCAGTGTGAAGGTTTTTGTGCCTTTAGCTTTGTTTTGTGCATTTAGCTTTGTCATTTAGTCACAGCTGTAACGTTCAAGCACTTCGGTGTGGCCTATTTTGATCTTAAGGTGAAAAGAAAGATGCTCTGTGCAAGGCAGAGGCAGCTTAAAATGGAAAACAATGCATTTCCAGGAACTGCAGTTGATAACCTGCGAGTAATTTACTTTTTTTAGTGTTTAGCTTTTAAGGCTGAGTTTTTTATTGTTTCACAAATATGTGGGGAAAAAAATTGGGAAAAAAATATACTGAAACTGTACATCTTGCTTATGGGAAGTGCCTTCATTAATAAGGCATTATTAGTCAGTTACTGAAGGAGGTTCTTTCTAAAGATTTCAAGACAATATGGAGTTCTGAGTGCTGCAAAGGGGACAACGAAAGAAGTGTCACGTTAAGCTTCATGTTCTTGGAGAGAAGAATTTTAAGAGCTTAGTACAGAGTTCTAATATGAAGGAGGTCCAAACAGGTTCTCATCTGTTGCTGTATTGGCAGCTCTATCTATCCATAACTTTCAGCACAACTTTTTGCAAACAGCAGAAAACTAGAATGCTGTGAGAAAAGGAGCATCATCCATTTGTATTTTCTCTGTTGGTAAATTTGTGTTATCTGTATTTCTTTGCTACTGTACATGAAAGCACAGGAGAGCTACCTTTTTCTGTGTTGGTATCACAAGGCTGCTTGAATTCCAAATGAAAAACTCCATACACTGCCTTTTTTCATCTCCCAAACTGGCCTTATTTGCTCTCAGTAGAGCAGTTGGAAACTTTAATTTAGGCCAGGCTGTGATGTGGCTTTTAAGATGTTTAGGGTTTTTTAGGGAAATTTTAAAGAAGAAAGGAGAGGGCTCTCCTTTGTCATGTTGGCAGATGGCAAGGTCCTGTAGCTCTGCATTTCACTCACAGCTCCTGAAGAACCGAGAGGTGGAGGAGTGATGTCCCCTATGATGTCTTTCTGTAGCTGATATCAAGGGTTTAGCCAGGGAGAGGGGCTTTGAATACCAGATATCATTGTGTACCTGCAGTGAGCTCTTGTGAATGTGTGCTTATCATCGTGGGAGCATAACCAGTTTTCAAAGCCTTTAGCACATCTTTTCTGTAAGAACTCTGGAAACGAGACTACTGTAGTACTCAGATAATTTTCTTTTTCCTTTTTTTCTTTTTTTTCTTCTTTTTTTTTTTTGTTAAATTATGTCTATGGATTTAAGTAACTCTCAGCTGTTGCAAATAGTCTGTATTCTAAATGTGTTCTTCTGTTTCACTTCTGCTGTCTGTAGAGGAATTTTCTTTTAACTTAAATTCAGTGCCTGTTGTTCCCAGATAAAGATCTGATGCACAACATAAAAATATTGATTAAAATATTTGTGTAGGACTGTCATTTGTTAGATTGTGATCTGAAGCTAAACCTTTGTCAATAGATGGGAAAGATTGATACAGAAACAGAGGAGATGGGACATAACAGTGCATTCTAACCAAAAATCCAACTCTGCTGGACTAAAGAAACTCTTTATTAAAAATCATGAGTATACACTTCACGAAACTGGAATGAGCTCCTTGTGTTGGTGTTTAGCTTGCAATTTGCAGTAATGGAGTTTTCCGTGTCCTAAAGACAGTGATTTTTGAGAATTACACATCAGTAATTGTCAGGTAGAATGGTAGATTTCAGCAATGCATTGAGTTTACACTTTCGTTGGGATTTAACTTTTTAACTTTCCTGAAGAAACAAAAAAAGTCTATCCTTGTTTTTCTATTTGTACTAATGTGCAGATTTAAGCTAATGGGTAAAAAGAGTAGAGAACACAGGACACTAATGAAAGAGGTTTTAGCAGCTGACAAGAGGTATCAAAGTCAATCCTGCTGAATTGGGTTTTTGCTGTTCTGTGAAGTTAAATCTTGATGTGCTTCACAGACATGAGCACTTCTCTGCCTTTTAGTAAACTAAGGTCTGTGACTGCTGAGTTTTGCCCAACTCTAACTTTTACAGGAAGGCTCAGTTTGTTGTCTGATCAGCACTACATTGTTGATAAAGGCTTCCAAACGCTATCAGATTTAATATCAGTTAAATTATTGGGGGTTTTGCTTCATTGTTGTGTGTGAGAGGGATTTGTGCTGGTGTGCTATAATAATTAAAATATGTAACTTTAAGGTAGGGGATATTGGTAACTCAGACGAGCATTTTATGCAAGAGTGAATGAAACTGAAAACTTACTATGCTTGTATCAGGCTTTTTTGTTTTGGGTTTTTTTTTCAGAAGGCAACAACTTGGTCTGGTATCTTGCATACTTGGTCTTTGAAAAATAAGAACTCCAGTAGAATTAAATATAGAAAAATTGTCTTAACTACTTAATGATGGCTCAGTAGTGCAGTCTCAGATGCACTTAATTTTCAGAGAAGAGTAGATCTTGAAATGCTTGCAGAAGATTTGACTGGAACATATATTTGAATTGCTTTGGCACATTTTAATTACGTGTGCATATATGGCAGGAGGTTTGGGGTGTGAATATATGCATCATGTATATCTAAGCCAATATATGTTATAAATAATACGCTCCTTCAACTCTTGGAAAAGCTAAATCTAGCTGGGGTTTCTCCTTGAAATTGCTGTTGTTTTGAGTGAGTTTTGAATATTACAGCAGTTTTGCCAGGGAATGTAGTATAGGAATTTCTCCTGGTGTGCAGGAACCACTGCTTTAAATATGTTGCCATGTGTTCATTTTAATTAGAAACTTACTTTAGTACTATCAACCAGTAAAGTTTCCATCTTCGGGGGATTGCTGAAGTTCCAGTGAAGCCATAACTTGTTGGAGTTTATCTGGGGAGTGCAGCATCCAGCTCTGGGGCCCCCAACATGGGAAAGATGTCGGCCTGTTGGACAAGTGCAGAGGAAGGACACGAAGATACTCAGCGGGCTGGATCACCTCTGCTGCAAAGAGAGTTGAGGTGGTTCATCCTGGAGAAGAGAAAGCTCCAGGGAGACCTTATTGTGGCCTTTCAGTACTTTAAAGGGGGTTATAAGAAAGATGGAGAGAGACTTTTTACCAGGGCCTGTAGTGACAAGAGTGTGGGCAACACTTTTAAACTGAAATAGAGTAGGTTAAGATTGGACATAAGAAATTCTTTGCAATGAGGGTGGCGATGATGCCATGATGATTTTTTTGCCTTTTCTTTTAAACCCCTTTATACCTTTTTACAACTTCTGTATTTTTAGTGCTTTTTGCCTACATTCTTGGACTTGTTTGTTAAGCTAGGAGACTAAACATTTTAGAGGCTTCGCAGTTAGGGAGCAAAATGCCCCAGACCCCAAGGTCCTCTCCAGAACACATTCTGTAAACTAAGATAGAACCATCCAGGGGAAGGTTCCTTGGGGAGGGGGGGTTCACTCAAGCCTCCCATTGGGGAATCATTGATAGCTATGCTAATTACTAAGACCTATAATGTTATACCAGATATTTTGTGAGGTGTGCATTGCGGTGTGCATGGAAGTGCATTGAACCTGGATGTAGTGCACTTAAGGATCCTTAAAATAAATACCAAGGTAAAATCCCTTTTTCCCTTCTAACCGTGTTTGACTCTTGATTTTAAGATCAGGAACAAGGCATCAGCGAGACAGTATGCTTTGGTCCTTACTTCCCTCTCAGTCCCAAAACATAGCCACATATTAGCTACTATGAAGAAAATTAACTCTCCCCAGCCCATAACAGCACATTAGTGTAATGTACTCCTTTTCCAGGGTGATCAGCCTGTTGGCATAATTGCTTTGTTCTCCTTTTGTGGAACCTGTCCCTTCCTAACAGGCCTTGGCCGCCAAAGTTGATCTTGTGCTCCTAAAAGCCAAATAAACCCTTGCTGTCAACTTGAACTGCATAAGCAGTTGCCCAGTTACTGTGATTCAAAAAGTGCTGGATGGGTGTTTGAAGGGAATAACTACCATCATAAGCTTTCTTAAAAGTTTTGGAAGTTGTTTGTGATTGGGTTTTGGTTTTCACGTGCACGTGTGTCACCCAGAGTATCAGGTGTTGGGTATTTATATTTTACCTCTTTACAAGCAGTGTTGTGTAGTTATTTGAAAAGCATGCCAACAGGTTGTGTTCTGTGGTTGAGCAGTGCTCTGTATTCTCTGCAGTCTATAGCACTCATCTTTCTCTTCTTCTCGCTCTTCAAGTTGTTTTGACTAGAGAAGCATAATAAAGAAAATATAGTATGGCAATTTGATTTCTTCTTCCCATTTCTCTCTCCCCCATCTTCAACTGCCAGCGCATTTCTTCTCATTCACTTTTTCCTAAATGTTGTCTTCCTTAGCAGTTAACTTCTGGTTCTGTTTTGCGTAGCCTTCAATTCATCTAAAAATATGGTTAGGCTTGAATTTGCAATGCCATTTCTAGTATAAAGCAGCAGGCTGCCGTGGTAGGGTTCCATGGTGTAGGTACATACTATTAGTCCAAAAGCAAATGGCACTTTTAAATCCTGTTTTTGTTCACATTTGTAACTTTATTTTTTGATTACTTGGGATTCTTCGTAGCTTCAAGAATGTGCCATCATTCAAACCAGAGGAGTAGTCATTTTCTCTGTGTTTGCCTCTTTACTGCCAGGGAAGTTGGTGTGGAGATGTGCTTATTTCTCCATGTGTGTATAGCCTAGAACAAAGCTGGAAGTTGCATTTCTGCTGCTGGGCTCCTTTCCAGTGACAGCAGCACTAGCTGCTTGTGGCAGCCAAATGAGCAACGCTTGGGAATGCCTCAAACAGGCAGCAGCAAATTTCTTACTGAATAGTCTCCTAATTCTTCTTTAGGACTTCTACCAATGTCACTGGATATTTTTAGTATTGTTTTATTTTAAGAACATTGGTGCACAGGTGGTTTTGAGACAGTAATTTAGGGAAGGAATTTGATTCTCTAGTACAAATGAGGAACCACAGTATGTATCACTTCAGGTGAAATCACTTTTAGTTTGATTTGAATTTGAAGTGATGTGATTGAAAGAATACTTCAACTTTCTGCGTTTTGGTGAGAGAAGGACCCAAGGTGTTGCTTGGCTGCCTCATTTCACTATTCAGCCCTTGAACGTAAATAAAGGGCAGCTGGAAGCTGGTGAAATGTCAGATGCTGTTCCTGACCTGGACCATGGGTTCAGCTTCCTAGTTTTGTCAGTGTCCCAAAGGTCAAATAATCACTTGCAGGAGTGTGGGATGTTTCAGTGTGTGCAGTTCACGTGATCATGCACAGATGGAGTCGGTGCTCTGATTCCTGCTAATTTTGTATTTCCAGGAGTAATTTGTTGTTTGGTCTTTTTTGAAAAGCAGTAGTAAAACCCTTGTCCTCTCCTGGCAGGTCGCTGGCACCTTTTGCTTTTCCTCACAGTGGTGCTGGCACAAACTTCAGTGCAGCTGTGCTCAGAGCACTGGGAAACATATCCAGGCAGCTTTCCCTTTTTGTAATGAAAAAAAAAAAGGAAAAATATTTTATGTGGCTTTTAAGTAAAGGCTTTACTTAAACTAAATTAGTTTCAGTTAACAGTTCTATTAAATGTTTAGCCATTAGAAAACATTGTGGTTTTTTTAATAAAGAAGTTGTGAAATGATCATGTAATGCATTATGCTGTATGTGTACTAATGATTGTCATGTAGGTGGTTATAGTTCACACAGGAATAATTGTCCTGCAGTTAATATGAGAGATTCTGTAGGGCTGAGTCTTCCTAATGACAAGATTTTGCTAAGGAGAGACCTCAAACTTTACATTAGCACATGAAGAGAAGGGCTGAATTTAAAATTCATGAACAGTTGTTTGACAGGAAGCTGGTGTCTCATATTTAAATACTTAGGAAGGGTATTTTTTACCATCCAGATATGTTGTTAGGGGAATAGTTCTTTTCAGTTTCAAAGTTTTTGCTAGTAGCTGCATTAGCTTTTTCCAATAATTGTAGAATCATATAATAGTTTTAGTTTAATTTTTGAAGTTAGCATGAAAGCTGCTATTTCACAGAATCACGGAATATTCTGATTTGGAAGGGACCCACCGGGATCATAGAGTCCAACTCCAAATGAACTACTAAAAATTAACTTAGTTCAATGTAGGAAAAGTCTGAACTAATATAGATGGTATATAGACTGATGTTTTTCTTACAGAGATTCCTGGACTGTTGAAATACAATCTATACTTAAAAAAAAAAAAAAAAAGAAAAAAACCACCCCGAACCAGAAAATATACCATGACTTCAAACAGTAGTTTATATGCATTAAATATGTAAAAATACAAGAAACTACTGTTCAGAAACCCAACAGATCCAGACAGAGAAACTAAATTTTCCTCGTCTGTGACAGATTTTTCATTTCAGTACATTTTTGAAAGCTTCAGACCTTAAGAGGTCAGAATTCATTCATTTCTCCCCTGGAAAGAGAATTCAGCAACCTCCTATAAATAACATAACCAGAAACATTTTTTCTCAATATTCAGCTGAATGTTCTTAATAAATCCCATAATCCTTCCATAATTTAAAATGTTATGAATGACCCTAAAGGCTGATGATATGAGTCATAAATTCAATTTCTGAAATACTGGAAGTTTTCCAACATGTTTAAAAGAAAACCTCAAGTATTTATGCTTTCCTTAGTTTCATACATGATTTTGATGACAACTTACGAAATTTAATACCTTTGAAACACACAAGACAGACTTTCTTTTCAGGATACTTTTCCCAGCACATTAATGTGTTTGGCAGTTCAGAGGCCACACTCTTAAGAAGTACAAGAAAGTCTGTCTGGATCAAGATGTTGCAGATTATTTAGTTTTACCGATCAGTGCTGCAATGGAGAACTTTTTCACTTAGAAACTTAATTTCTCTTACTGGCCTCAATGACTTCTGTTTATTGGCTCCAAAGGGTCTTGTGAGTTGGCATGCACATAGAAATATCCCTAAGCCTGGGATTGTTAGTGCCAGCCTGACTGAACTGAGTTGTTTTTTGGCTTGGTTTTGTTGGGCTTTTTTTTTTTTTTTTAATTAATATCGAGCTATACAGGAAGCAATTTTGATTGAACTGACTATCAGAGTAAATTCTGTTTAGGTCTATGTGTGCGTTATAAAAATATTATTTTGTTTGACCATTGCTGTCAAGTTTGAGACTTTTTACTGTATAGTGGTAGCAAATTAAATGGGAGTTTTGTTGTTAGTCTGATATGGGGAACAGAGAGGCCCCTAAAGAATTGCTGATTTTTTTGCATATAATGCAATATAAAGGTGATACATTTTCAATATTGAAGAGGTGTCATGTTACCACAGACATGACAGCAATATTTAAAAGAGGATATTTCCATTAAAAATGTTAAGTTTCTTCTCTACCTCTGTAGTGGCCCATGCAAGTTAGATGTACCTTTGTCCTTTGTAATGAATGTGTAGGAAGCTTCTGATTTTTTAAGGCAGTGCTGTTGGGGCAGCTGGTGTATTCCAGGAGATGAGAAAAACCCTTTTATGAATCAGATCTTCCACTGGTTCTCTGTGACTTCCCTCTTGTACTTTGGGTTACTGGGTTTTTCTTAAAAAAACAGAAACATAGCAATATGGTAAATCTAAGTAGTCCATATGGGATTGTCCTAGTTTGGAAGAAATTAACACAGGGCATTCAGACAAGAAATACTGTAAAAATGAAGGTTTGTCATTGGCCAGTTTTGGATTAGATGTCTGTCAGGTTATTTTAAAATAAAAAAATGCTAGATTGAACTCTACTATTACAGTTAAGCTATCCTTTTTTCAATGCAACATTTGAGGATAAGGCAGAGGAGGACCTGGACACCATCCAGAAAGGACTTTAATAGTGGAAATGACGAACTTCTAAAAGAGGATTCACCACAAGAGAATGGAAAAACTGGTAAACCTTTGGGGCAGGCTGAGACTGATGGCTGTAAACAACTCAGCCGAAGAACGCAGCTGTAGTAGGTGGCTCAGTGATCTGCGTGTCAAGAAGGGAAATACAGGATTGGGTTCCAGGCACAATATTTCCTGCCGAGAAGAAAACGTTGTTAGCATTGTGCAAACTCTTGCTAAAACCTCATCTGGAGTTCAACTCACAGTTCTGGTGGCTTTTGTTAAGGAAAATTAGAATTGGAACAGGTGCTAGGAAGAGATTCTGAAATGAGAGAACCTGTCATTAAAAAAATGCATTTTTTTAGGCTTGGATGAATCTGTGAGAGAGAGTAGAGAAAATAGTATGTAAGCTCAGTTTTGTTAGCGGGACTAATATATTTAAAGTGGACATTAAAAGTCATAAAGGGGACTAAAACATAACCAGAGTGCAGGGGGAGAGGTGGTGTAGGGAGTGGTTAATGCATCGACGTTCACCTGAGGGTGTAATTTCATAAAGGAGTTTTTGGCAACATGGCTGGCTGACATACTCCTGTTTTTCTTACTCATCTTGCTCTGTGTGCTATCAAAAGCACTTGTAGTTGCAGCACAAGTACACAGTGGAGCCAGCTGTATATGGATTTACCCAAGACTTTCTCAGATCAGTTCCTTTGCTTCATTGCATGAGTGCATGTGTGAACTCCTGGTGCAGGTCCCACAGGGGGCTATAGGACCCTATGAAAGTTCATTGTCATCTGAGACAAGGTTCAACTTTAGCAGCAGCACCTCCTGTCCCAGCTATTCCTTCCTGGGTCTGTCTGTCTGGACACAGCTCTTTGCACAGCTGTGCTTTAAGCTAAATCAGGCACCTGCCCTGAATGAAAGCAACACAGTAAAAAAAGGGAGAATTGGTTTGTCTGGGGTATTTTGAGTAGTTTTTGTTTCTTCTTTGATTTGGTTGAGTGTAACCATGCCCAAGCTGTTCCGGGATGATGCAGTAGCCAGAGGGGCTGCTCGTTTTGCCAGTGTTCTGCTGAAGAAATGCTGGTGAAGCCACAGCCTGAGATGGAACAAGGCTGTGTTACACGTGAATGGGATAAAAAAGTTCTCTGAATGGGAAAAGAGAAAAATAGCAATCATCATCTCTAGCTGATGAGCCGAGCCTGAAGGTGCTCTACAATGTCTCTTCTTTTGAAGGCAAAGCTATTAATTTTAATATACTCCCTTTTGTTCCTGTAATTGAAGCACTTCTTTCGACACATTTGTTCATTCTTGCTGCTTTTCTCCTCACTGTTGAATGATTTCATACCTAAAGTAGTTCTACAATTTTTTTTTCCTGTTTTCATTCACTGCCTCCTGATCTTCTGCTCTTTTCTTCACAAGGAAGAAAAACAGGCAAAACATTTGGTCACATATTAAAAGTCTGTTAGGAGAACAGCATCAGTTTTTCTGAACATTCTTGAGCTGATGCTTTTGATTCAGCTGCTGGTGTGTTATGTTTTTCTGTGAAGTGTTGCAGAATGTTTGAGCATACAGATAAAATTTTGAGGATTTTGATTCTATGCATTTATTCCAGTATTCACAGTGGAAATTTATCAGTGGACAGAGCTCTCCTTATTTCTCTCCTCTCCTGTTCAAGTACTAGGATCTGTGCTGTGATTACCAGTCCTCACTGGCCCAAAATCACTTCTTGCATGAGATACAGATTCTCATCTACCTCAAGGTGAACCAGAGAGAAAGTTACATTCGTTATCAGTTTCTTGAGTTCTTTATTGCTGAAGGGGTAGAATGTTTCATTTCAGCTTAATGAACCAGTTTTGATTCTTCGTTGTCACCAACAGTTAAAAAGCTGGTCAAAAAACCCTTTTTGAAAAAGTTCCGTTTTCTGAGATCCTTATAATTATTTATACCTCAGTTATGGACATATCTCCTCATTTACCTGTGTGTGCTTAGTACATACATGCCTAAAAATAATTTTTTTTCCTTCTTTCATCCATCTGGAAATGGGAGAAATAATCAGTCACTTTCTTGAAGATTAATTCTGTTATCATTGTTTTAGACCTGTGTGCTGTTTCAGTAAGGTGAAAAGAGTGTCCAGTGTCTAATCTTGCAGCAAAAGCAAATTAGTAGTGAATCACTGGAAATACATTATCAAGGAAGAAATGAGCTAAAAAAGGAATCTGTGGATCCAGGAGCCTGAACTCCTTTAAAAGTCTACTTAGTAGTTACTTGAATTTGAGGTCTTGACCCTTCGCTAGGAAATGACCTTTAATGAGCTGAAAAATACAAACTAAGGGGAGATCTGAGGACAGGCTCTCAAAGGGCTGCTCTGTGTCAGTAGCCATGGCTTCTGTTTGGAACAGTCACCACACTTCAGTGTCAGCCACACATGACCTTGAACTGATGTGCTGTGACCTCCTGTGTGTGCCATGTGCCCCTTCCCTCCTGTGGAAGTGTGGCCCTCGGGAAGCCCCCCAGCAGCTCCTGTTGGACCTTGTTCCAGCAGGCCTTGACAAAGTGCATTTCCTACTTCTGTACCTGCTGCAGCTGCAGTGTTCAGAACAATTCTTTCAAGACCATGAAACCTATTTCTACAGTATTTCTTGAGAGCAGATTTTGCTTGTCTGGGTGCATCAGGTGAATAATTATTTGCAAATGCTTGGTTTTGAGGAGGGAGATAGTTTCTGTTTTCTTGCTAAAAAAACCAAACCACACCATGGTAGTACCATTTTTGATAGCAACAAGTGCATATTCTGATAAAATTTATTAAGCACATCCCTTCAGAAGTACCCTCCAGCTTAAACCCTTCTGTGAGTCTATGAGTAAAATGGGAGAATTGACAACGATAAGGTCAGTGTTTGTAAGGGTAATTGTGGAATACAGAAAATGAAGTATATGTGAACATAAAAATACTTTCTGAATCCTTTGTGTTTGAAGAATGTTGTAGGTGACTGGTGCTGAAATATTTAGTTCATGGTAATAGAATAGTGAATGTAGTGAGCATCTTATCTTTATGTTCTTCCTTTTCCATCCTCTGAATCTCCCATCCAGTCAGTGTAAAAGAAGAGTTGTTTACAAACTGTAGATACATTAAAGATATTTTTACATAACAGCATCTGTTTACAGTGTATGTATGCCTAAGAGATTTGGATATAAAGATATAAAGATAGAAATAAAGAAAGACTCATAAAATGATTCCAACTTTTTTGCTTGATAAGAAGAAAAATCAGACCACAAACATACCATTTTTATTGGTAGAGGTGACAGATCAGTTAAGGATTGCTTATCCCCCTTTTACCTTGGAGATAGGAAAGATGGGACAGCAGAAGAAACCTCTTTCTCCCTGTATTTTGCTTTTATACTGACAAAACCATGTAAACAAACTTCTGAATTACTCCAGAAAATCTCTAAAATTGAAGGTAAATATTTTTTCAGTTTGCTGTATGAATTCAAAGCATACCCTAAGGATTTTTGGGGGAGTGTTTCCATTTCACAAGCACTAGCGTAGCTCCTCCTTCTCTGGTTTTCTTGTGGATGGAAAGCAATGGTTAAGATTTGGTGTTATAGATTCTTTTTTTTTTTTCTTTTGGATTAATATTTGAAAGTATGTATCCATACTGGGGTGAGATCCAGTGAACTGCTGTCTTGCGCTTTGTTCTTTGTAGGCTTCACCCTAAAGCTGAGTTTAAACACAGACTTGGTTTCAAAGATGTGAGCTGTTGAAATGTATAAATAGATAGGATGTGATAGAAATATTGCTATCTGGGAACTCAGTTTTGTGGCTTTTGTCTAATCAATATCTAATTTTCTAAAGTATCAGATCTTCAACCCAAATGTTCTTCTGTACTACAGTCATCATAATGCATTATTTTAAATTTTCCTTTGAGAGTGAAACAAAAAGTGTCAGCCCAATGTTGCCAGTGATGGCTTTCTAAATGTGGATGCCCTCTAATCTGAAGTGCTAGTTCACAGAAAGGTTCAATCACTATTTTAAACTGCAGTGCCATGTGTAAATGAGCTGATACAGTGACTAATTGGAGGTTTAATTAATTTTGGGAATACTTAATTTTCGAAAGAGGTTCACTTCAATTAAAGGGAAAGTTAACAAGTATATGTTATAAATTGTGTGGATGAGTGAAGAGGGAAAAAGATCTATTTCTTTAAATGTAGTAGCAAATTGTTTTCTTTCCAATAGTTGTCATCAATTTGAATACAGTTGTTTTGAAGATATTAACCACATTAGTACAAAGCAGTGTTAGCAGCTTAGGTAAGCAAATGCATAGCCTTTAAATAAAAAAGAAAAAAAAAATCCGGGTATATATGTCTTTTTATATGTGACTTTATACATCTATAGAATCTTACTGCAACAAACAGACAAAACCCTTTTTAGAAAACACTGATCTTCCATTTAAAATGTTGAATTAAGGTGACTTTAAGACCTGTGTTGCATGCTTCAAGTTCTTAACTATTAAACTTTGTTAAACAAGGAAAAGGAATCCAGGGCCTTTTGCTTCTAAATGGAAGGTCATTTTTAAAAGAGCACTCAGTTCAGTGGAGAAGATATTTTTCATTATTTTGGGTTTTTTTCTGTTAAGTGTTCAACTTGTGGGGTTTGTTTTTAAGTTAAGGAAACTGCATTTAAGAGCCAAACCACCTTGTTTTATATTAAGTTCCTCAAAAAATTGTGACTCACTTGGAAGAGATGTTGACCAAATTCATGATGGTCTGATAAGACCTAAAATGTTAAGTTTTGAGGCTCTGAAGCAAAGGGGTTCAGGAAGTGTCTTTACAGGAATTCCATTCTCACCGAGCGGCTCAGTTCATTGAGGGACACAGGAAGGAAACAGGCTGTAGTATATTGCAATGACAGCCAGTTCTCCTTCTTGCAGACCATCAGGGATTGAAGGAAAGGAGACAGGAAGCAGAACACACAGATAAACTGACACGATTGTAGTATAAAAAGATAGTTTGCAATATATTGGTTTATGAGTGTTGTCCTTGAAGTCCCAATTACACATGAAGTTAAATAATTTAAGGTGAAGGAGATGATAAAAAAGCTTTGATGTTATCATCATATCTAATTCAAGTGTTGTACTCCTGAAGGAGAGAGTAATTAATAATTGATTTTTTTCAAGTTTGTGTCTAGCTGATAGAAAATGAACTGCTCTGTGCTAGACAGTAAAGTTATCATCAGAAAATAGTTTCAGTAGGGTGAAGGTTACATCAGGCCTGCTCTGCTAATTTGAAATTTGGGAAACATGAAAAGACATAAGACAACCTCTTCAGCATTCCAATCCACGTTTTGTGGCCTGTATGTACTCACTAACCTCCTCAGTGATGTAGTGGTTGGATTTCCATCTGCATAAGACAGCAAAACTCATCGCGCATCCCACCTTCAGTTTAAGTTCATATATTTTGGATTTCGGCATACATTGCAGGTGGGATTCCAAGTGTTCCAGGTGTTAGAGTGTGCTGCTGCCAACCTTGACAAAATATCAGTGAAGAAATCATCTGTCCTTAGTGCTTGTGTGTTGTAATGATCTTCGTATTTCAGTGCAAGCTGACTGCAGAGAAAGATTTTGCAAACTTGGTTTGTGTCTGTTAAAGGTAGCACAGAGAGAAATGAAATGTAAAGCACATGACATGGTTACAATTTGTATGACTTAGAAAATGAAATCTTTTACAACTTGACTCAGTTACTCCTAATAAATAAATACGCAGTTTTATCCATCTCTGACAGCTTTGATGATCTGTGTCTAGGGTTACAGTTGTTCCTTCCCCAATCTGTCACCTCTGTACTTTAGATCTGTAAAATTCGAGCTGCAGGGTTGGCAAAATGAGCTTTAGAACTTGTCATTTAGCAAGGCTGTGGTACACATTTCCCCATCTGCAGGCACAACTGTTGAACAGCTCCTTGTCTGAGCTGAGGGATGAGCTGTTGTTCTTTCCTCGCTGGGTGGTTTCAGTGCCGAGACTCAGGGTGGCCTGAAAGACTTTTGTTCTCATCTTCTAAATAATATTTGGAGCTCTTGTGTTGGGAAACACGGATTCTTGTTTTCTCACTCAGGTTATGTGGCATCACCATGGGCTGTTATAACTTAATTTGTAAACTTGCTGGGTGCGGTTGCAGCTGGAGAGGGCTAACTGCAACCATAATTTATTTAAGAGTTCCTTTGTGTTACTTGGCATGTGGAAGCAATGGTGTCTGCTTAATTGTTCAGGGCACCTCTCACGGGTGTTTTAAAATTACCTAAAATTGGACTATTCAAGCTTCTGTTGTGATGCTGTTGTCATGGGATATATTCATAAAATGTAGTGTCTTAACACTGTTTTGAGGCTGTCTGCAGCTTGAGTATGAGAGAGAGTTTTGAAGAAGTTGGAAATCTGAGGTTTGTAAATAGCTGAGTCTTTCTTCAGGTTGTGTTTAAAAGTATTTTTATTTCTATATGAAATTGCTGTATTCTTTCGATAGAATGAGTTAATTGTGGGTGTCACTGAATTCACAGAATCCTAAAATAATTTGGTGTGGAAGATCATTTGGTTCCAACCCCAATTCTTGTATTTTGCGCTTTACAGCACATTTAATTTACTTGAGAGTCTTTGTCCTCCATCCAAGTAGAGAAGTCTCTTGTTAAAATCGTAGTGAAGTTTCAATATGGCATAAATTATGGCCATAAATTTTGAGACTGTAGAGGTGTCTTTGTACCTTTTCTGTTACAGAACTGAATAAAGTGCTCTAATTTTTTTGTCCCAGATTTAATATGCAGGAAGGAAATGCCTCAAGTCAGGATTTTAAAACGTTAATAGATAATGGAAGTAGAAATCAGGCCGTGGTTGTACAAGATAAAGGTGGGTTACACACAGATCTGATCCTCTCAGAGCTGCAGTTTGTAGGCTCCTTTTTGATTTACGATTCTTCCAACTCTCTTTTTTTGTCTGCTCAAAGCACATACACACACTGTGGTGGCTGGGCAAGCTCTCCTGCCCAGACTTGGCAAAATCAGGAGATCTAAAAGTAGCTCAGCCAACAGTGAGAAATATTTATATTCACAGAGTTTGTCTGAATTAACAGAAATCGGGGATCTACGTACAAGTAAGAATATGGTCTTGTGAGGTATCTCTGTTCTCCAGTGATCTACTATTCTATATCAGAATATGTTGAAAGCATTATTTAATGTCTCCAGAAAGGCTTTGGGGGGAGGGGAGGGAGGGAAGGGGGAAACAATGACAATGAGAAGAAAAAGGATCATTTGAATTAAATACGTTTAGTTTCTAGTGATTTATGACAATTAGGAGTGAAAGCAGGTGTTGCCAATGTTATTCCAAAGCTGTGGTTTAGGTTTTGAAATGGTTTTAGATTAGCATAATCTAAATGTATTTTTACTTTTTTTTACAATTTTACTTTGATGGATGCTAGAGGAATAAGCAGAAATTTGGGATAAGAAGGTGACACTGATCTGTATAAAGAGGGACTTTTCCATAGAAGATCAGTTTTTGAAACATGGAGGGAAGATTCTAAGTCAACAGGTATATCCTTCCAATGCCAAATGAAGGCAGCTGAACCTTTTTCATTTAATGATGAAAGTGGATTTCTATGTTTTAGAGGCTTAATTGATCATCTTTTTAAAAGTATCTGTGGTAATTCTTGGTAAAAGACCAAATACTGAATAATGGTGGGGTGTCGATTCAGAAGAGGAAACAGCCATTAGTATGGGCGATTTCATTGTGTTTGGAGCAAGGAAAGAAGAAAGAAAATAAGCATGCATTTTCTTGAGTAGTTCATTCTGTCCGAGTACATCGCGTGACCCTAGCTGTGCTAATAAATATTTTCCTTACTTGTGAATATTTAGATTGGGATTCATTGGCTAGTTTTGGTATTCATGTTCTCTGTCAGAAATAATCCTATTTCAAGAAATCTTTGCAAGGATGTTGTATGTTGAAAGAGTACAAAACTTGGATTTTAGCTATGTGACTACAGGTTTGGTAGTGTGATGAATTACACATTTTGAATCATCTGGTGTGTAAAGGAATACCAAAAGACAGTTATAAAGGTTTGTAAGGGCCCTCAGAGGGACATCTCTGCCTCCTTAGGGTACCTTTTATTTTGAGAATTGTGTTGCTTTGCAATCTCATTGCTCAGAAACGTGTCAGCTAACTTCCAGTTCATTGTTTGAATGGAAGAATTTGTCTTTCAAGCTGTGTTAAAGCATTTATTTCACTCAGCAGGCGAATGTTCACTCAATAGACAAACTTCCGAACAAAGGCTCTTTCCATCCTCAAATTTTCCCCCACATCTTTTTGAGAAGACTTCAGAATGGATTTCTTTAGAACTCACATGTCAGTCATTAAATAAGGAGCAGTAAAAAAGGATTGATTTGCCACAGCTAGTGCCCTCTAGAAACAATCCTATTCTGTTTTCATAACATACTGATTTTTCATTTTTGAAAGCTTGACCTACCCTATTTATCTGATGGTATTGGTTGTTGTTAATATTGGACGGAAGATTCCATATTATAAGTTAAGGCACCAAGAACTTAAATGATCTACTAAAAGATGCTTCCAAAAATACGTATTGGTGCTGATGGTTTATTACCGTAATTTTAGCCCGGTTCCATGGGGTCCCGCAAGCCCACAGAACCTGGGGCATACTCGGTAATACAGTCAGGTGGCAAAGAGGCAGGAAGGAGATTCGCTTGTCATCCTGCTGGATGGGTTATTCCATGCTGTACAGCCAAACTCCAAAGCAAATCTGAAACCCGAGCCCGAGGGTCCCCGTTTTATGCGGGGCCAGGGAGAAAGGTGGGATTAGGGAATGGAGACCAATGGGAGAATGCCAGGGGAGTGACGAGGCTTACAGCCAACCGGGAGATTCAAACCGGGACAGACCATACCAAGGAACAAAGCATCCCAGGGGAATGCTTCGGGCCGCCCCTACACAAAGACATCACTGACCCCCACGATGGTTTTTAAAAGGCTCTAACTGGTGTTTTGGCAAATGTAACTTCAATTTCAAAAAATAACTAGCTTTTTAGTATTTGAGTGAAATATTAACATTTTTCTAAACTAATTTTAATCTTTTCATCTGTAACTTCTGTGGGGATTTTCTAAGTGCCATAGATTAGAGAAAATCATGAGCTTTTGTGGAATTTCTAAGTATTATAATGGAGGCTGCTTGTATCTAGTGATGTCAAACTTGAAATAAACCTGTTTGTGTAAAACAGACAAACTGAAACAGCTCACAATTCTGTTACTCTTGTCATTGTCCTTTATCCCTTCAGCTTAGGACTGAAAGAGGAATGTGTTTCTCACCTCAATTTTTTCCCCCTATTTGGAGTTTGCATCTAAATAAGGTCCACTTAAAATTTAATAATAGTGATGTCAGTTACATATTAAGTAAGGTTTCTAAGAGTACAGCCTTTCTAAATGGTCAGGGTAAGAGAATATGTCTTTAATATGGAAAAATACAGAACTCACTTGATGTTCTTTACACCAGTCTGTAGTCGGAACTATTAATTTTACATTTAATGGGCAGCAAGGACGAGAGGGATATTCTGTGCAAATACTACATTTGAATGCACAAATGGAAACCTTGTTGAGAAGTAAGAGAATTGTAGCTCACTGAAGGAGAGCATGGTTATTCATTGCTGTTTCTCTGTGTTGCAGGGGTCCGTTCAGCGTCGTGCGGCGATGCATCAACAGGGAGACAGGGCAGCAGTTCGCTGTGAAGATCGTCGATGTAGCAAAATTCACTTCAAGTCCTGGATTAAGCACAGAAGGTAAGAGTTAATAATTAAGCAAACTCCCGGCAGACAGGTTTTTTTGATTTGTCAGCCTTTGCTATGTTTGCTCTCTTTATGATACTTTCTGTTTTATATTTTCTAGAAGTTTTAAAGCAAGGTCGTATATCTCAAAATTAGCTTAGTGCTTGCATTTCTTATCTTTAGTAGTTTCTACATATATTCAGTGGTGATCATAAATAGTAAAAAGATAATTAGGTCTAAACCATTTCTATTTCTGTTTGAATTTTTTTTTGAAGACTTTGAATTTCATAAAAAAAGAATAGTTCTGAGTCAAAAAGCATACACAGGAAGTAAAGTAAGAACACGAGTTCTGTTTTTACTAGTTCAGATTTAGCAAGTAATTTGCTATAAATGGGTGAAGACTTGCTATTAAAGTGCAAAATTCTATAAAACTCTATTTTTCATATAGTCAGGATTACAGGCAATGCTGCAGAACGGCTCCTGTGTAAACACAAAGCTGTAACTCTAACATTTCATATTTTAGGGTAAAACAGTCTGGTTTACAAGTTGAATGTACAACTTGTATGTGCTTAAAGTTCTTCTTTTACCCTACATGGAGAAGAGCGTTGGCAACTGAGTGACAATTGCTGTGTACTCCATGTCCTGTATTTTTTTTTTCTCAAAATTGTATTCTTTTGTACAGTAATGTTTTTGGGAGGTTCCACTGATGCCATCTAAGTCCTTGTGAACCCAACTTTAGCAGCAAAAAAGGGTCAATGACTTTTGTTGGTATTTATAACAAACAGTATCTTGAGCCTTAATGACTAGTTTGATTTACAAGGTAAAACACAGGTCTTGCTTCAAACTTTACCAAGTATTTTCATTTAATAATGCCATTGCTAGTTTCTTTTTTCTAGCCCTCCAAAAAAAAATATAAGCCACATTTTCCACAATATTTGGCTTCTGATTAACTCCATTATGGTTTTGGCAAATTATACCAAAACCATTCCATTTTGTGCAAGTGAATATTTATTAAAATGATTTTATATCTTTTAAATAAGTTCTGTCTGTATTCTGTTTTTTTTTCTGAGCCTCATTTGAACTACTAATTATAGGACACATTTCTACCTCTGGTGGTATATTGCTTTCCTGGCTCCATGACAGTAAAATTCAACCTTTTGGGGCCATGAAGAATTTCTGAAAGGGAAAAGTAGTAGACAAAAGAGTAGGGACTCATGAGGTGGAAAAGAAAAGCCAATAATAATCATAGATTCACTGAAAAAAGATAACTGTGGATGGTTTGAAATTTCTGCCCAGGTCTAAAGAATAGGCTTGGGAGTGTATTAAGAAATTTTGGGTTTTTCCAGTTCCACTTTTGTTGTATCGTTGTAATTACAATTCAAGGTCGTGGGTTACTGAGGTACGATCACAAGCATTTTCTGTGTTTAGTGGTGCTTGTGTTTTGTGGTTTTGGTTTTGGATTGTTGTCGGGATTTTGTTGTTGTTTTGGGGTTGGTTTTTTTTAAGGTTTGAATTGTTATGCCTTGGATTTTTGTAATATTAAGACACAAAAACACATGAATGTGTAAGTGAGTATGGAGGAAGTTCTTACCTCTACATAAGAATGTGAATTTTTCACAAACTTTCCATTTGCTGTACTCTTTACTTTGTTTTCCCTCTGTTTTTTGTTTGGGGTTGTTTTGCACCTCTATCCAGGTTCTAGGGGGGGGTTAAAGATTTTTTTTCTTGTTGTTTTATTTCTGATATGGCATTCCTTCAGCACCTTGGTGGGCAGCCATGATGGTGGTACTGGTAAAAAGTAAATATACCTGTGAGGAAGCTGTATTTGTAAACTGTGTTGAAGTGTGAGCTGTAATGAAGTGATAAGATTAACCCTTGGAGATATTCTTTACCTTGAAATTTTGCCCTCTGCAAGTTCAATTTGCTCTTGAAGGTTATCTTTGCACAACTTTCCACCTCCAGTCTTTGAGGCACAGGCGTGGGAGAACAGGACAATCTGCATATGAGGGAGCTGATGACCATTCCTTCCATTAATTCCACGTATATCCAGAGTGCTTAGAGCTAAAGGGCACAATATGCCTCCACACTTTCAGATTCAATCTAAAAAATCTTTGTTCTTGAGTGCTTTCACATAAATACCCCCGTGGGATGATGTGTTTATGGGTAAGAACTTATTTTTGTTTGTCAGGAGTGTACTCTTGTGGCAAAGGCAGCCAACTGCACAGTAGAGCATTGTAGAGGTGTAGCCAGCAAGGCAAAGGAAGTGATTGTTCCCTCTGCTCATCCCTTGTGAGGCCACACCTGGAGCACTGTGTGCAGTCTTGGTTTCTCCAGTACAAGAAAAGCAGTGATGCGCTGGCATGAGTCCAGCAGAGATGGACTGAGTTGGTCCAGCCTTAAAAAGAGAAGCTGAGATGAGATTTGGTGCTGTCTTCAATTACTTCATAGAAGGATATAGAGCAGATGGAGCCAAGCTCTTCATTTGGGCACACAGTGAAAAAACAAAAAGCCACGTGGACAAATTGCAACATGAAAAAATGCCAATTAGAGACAAAAGAAAAATCTGCATCTCTTTGCACAGAGAGTTCATGGAGAAGATCCTCAGAGATGCTCAGAAGTGGATTGCACAAGGCCCCGAGCTGCCAGGGCTATTTTGACCTGCTTAGAGCTGGAGTTTGGACTAGGTCACCTCCAGAGGGTCTTTCCAGCCTATATAATTCTGTGGTGTTTGTAGCAGCAGTCTAAGTGTAATCCGTGGGGCAATATAGTTGGAATACTGTATAGGGAGAAAATTTAGACATAACAGTGCTGTGCTAAAAAAGAGATAATTTAAAACTAGTTTTTATAGAATGTTTTGATTTCTTTAACCTATGAAGCAGTTGGGCACCAAATATGTTTTAAAGGGACTATTTTCTAAACAATTCATTTAGAAAAATACCTACTGGTGTCTTACAATAATGGTATCTCCTTACCAGAGTAACAAAAACAAGCTGGAAAGCTTCTCTAGGCTGATGTGTTACTGCTTGGTGTTACTGTGGGTATTTGTGGCATACGATGGAGAAGCCACTAGCTCACAAGACAACTTTTATCAGGTATAGTGTTCTCTCCATAAGGCTGCTCAGTACTCATAGCATGTATAGGCACAGACATCTCAAGTGATTTTTGTGTCTTGCTGCATCACTGCAGTGGTTTGGTAATAGCAGGGAAAATTAATGCTATGTAACAATGCCTGACAGCTAGCAAATCTAATCTAGGCTAAATTCTATTGGATTTATGTATTAGTATTCATGGTCTTGCATATTGTGTATCATCAATCTCTGTAGTGTTGTAATTCAACCATATTAATGAAGTATATTGACACCTTGTCACTGTTCAAGTGGCCACGTGATCTGCTGGATTAATGTTGGATATTTCACATGTTGACAGATTCTACTACCATTCACTCAAATCACAGAGATACAAAAAAAATCAAAAATAAGAAAATGTGAAGGTTGAATATTTTTAGACATAACAGTCTCTTGTGTGCTGTTCAGTTTAAAGAATCCATGTGGAAGAGTACTTGATGCTCTCCGGAGCCAGTAGTAGTAGACTCGTTGAGGTCTAAAAAAATACTTCAATGTAAATAAACCTATTTTCAAGTAGAGCTCTTAGCTGCCATACTCAGAACTTTCGGTGCAGAAAAGTGTAAGAATTCCTTATTTCTGAATTTGTTGCAGCTCACTTCTTAGTTTGACTGTCTATTTCCTCTGCTGCTCTCTTTGCATCTCTTTATATTTTCTCTTTCTTTTGTTTTTCTCTGCACAGCTTGCATGTCTGATTTTTAGTTACCTGCTCTAACACCAAATATCTCCTAAGTGTAGGCACCATTTCTCAGGAAGAGAATGGTGATCAGTTCCTCACTACTTAGTAAAAGCCAATACACATTACTTATCTGCCCTTTCTTAAGTCCAGATTGCTTTCTTGTAACATGCTGAGTGTTTTTTAAAGCAATTTAAAGGGCAGTGTTTTGTGCTTACAGTGCATTAAAGTTGTTTTTCGAGATTTAATTCAACATATATTAGATTCTCTTACTTGTAGTTCATTTCTCTAGAAATGCCCTCACAAAGAAAGCGATTACCAGTTCTTCTCCAACCTTCTAGTAGCCTACACCTAATTTATTAGGTTGATGTACGTGATTGATAGACAGGTTTGTATGCATTCAGGCCACTGTGAAGCGGAATAAATAAGCTGATATGGAAAGATTGAGGTTTTGTTAGAATCCAGACTGGTTCTTCTGGAAGCAGGCTGTGAAAACAGCCTGCAGAATGCTTTTGTCTGTGACAAAGAGCAAAACTGTAGCCAAGAAAGCAGTGTTCTAAATACAGTTCTTGGACTACTTCTAGCATGGAGAGGGGCAGGATAATTGAATCGAAACTGGTCTTGCTGTGGCTCATCCACTTTAGGAGGAGAATTTCAAAATTATTTCACTGGGGGGGAAATGAAAACTGGCAGGTTTTTGTTGTGTTTTAGTTGTTGTCTTGAGGGGTTTTTTTCCCACAAAGGGGCCCACAGATCTGACTTACTTTCAGATAGAGTGATTTTCTTAAAGTTGAGACCTTACTCTTGTTCTGCTTATTTCATTAAAAAGTTTACCCTTGTTGGTTTTCTTATTTATTTAATTAATTTAGACCTTCATTTTTTAAAGTAATTTTGTCAGGGCAGTTTTTTCAAAAGGCTTTATTTAGTTCAGAATGAAGTTGCATGACAGTATCTTTAACTTTTGATACTGAAAGGCTGTGGTGAATCATAAGTTATTTTTCGCAAAAGTATCTGTAAGATTCTGCACTTCCCTCCCTGTGTGTTTTCAAGGGTTTTAGAAAAAAATGTACTGTCAGTGTTGAGCTCATCTCTTTTGAGTAAAAAATACTACAAATCTGTATGTCATCGTATTTCATGATACTGTACCATATATAGACTGGAGTCGAAGAAAGAGCGAGTGACTCATTGCCTTTCATTTGGAAATACCAACTAATCTGGAATTTCTGGTAGCTGTCAGTTCCATGTTGTGCCATATTTCACAGATCAAGGGCAGTGACTTCCTTCTGTGTGGCATTGGGCCCACACCTGAACTATTGTGCCCAGTTTGGGGCTTCACAACTTGAGGGTTGCCAAAGGATTGGAAAGGTCCCTGCAAAAGACAGTCAGGATAATCAGGACCCTGCAGGACATGATGGGCAGAGAGAGGTTGAAGAAGCTGGGTTTGTTTAGTCTGGTGAAGAGGAGGCTGAGGGTGTTATAATGTGGTCTACAACTGCTTGAAGAACTACAAAAATGTCAGAGCTGAGCTGTCCTTGAGTGAAAGCTATTGGAACACAGGGAGGGGGCTGGGAATTGTTGCTTGGAAGGCTCAGGCTCAGGTTGGACATGGTTTTCAAGAGTTTGCTTGATGAAGTCACAGCCATCCTGATCCAGTGTGCGCAGTAATCTCACTTTGAGTAGGGGTTGGACCCAATGTCCATCAGAGGCAATTTCCCACCAGCCTTTCTGTGATCTAGTGAAAACAGGGTTTTTCAGAGAGTGAAAAGCTCTTTTCCAGCTTGACTTTGCTTTTGAATTACCATTTTAACCCTATGAGAAGTCATAATCCAAGTATTTAGTGACAGTAGCATTGCAGGTATAACTCTATCACGCAGGGGTTTTCTTGAGGATTCATCTAGTGTGTGTGTGTGTCTCAGTAGTGAAAAGTTTGAGGCATCTTTTTAAAGACCACAAAAATCACATGGTATTAGTGACACCTCTATTCATAAGAAAGTGCACAAATGTGGAATTTTGAAACGAAACTCTTTAAAATCTTGGTAACTGACTGTCACAGAGTTTATGTTGCTGGTACTTTAAATATCATTATAGCTTTTGTGTGTGCTGTACAAACAATAAAGCAAGTTGGGGTAAAGAGGTAGGAAGAATTTGAATTAACCATGTTCCTGTGGTAACACAAAATCAAATATAAAAATAATGCTTTTCAGGATTTTTTTTTTTTTTTAAGAATGTCTGGGTCATGATGGAAGGGACCTATAGTAGAGTTTGTGCCTCTCAGCAGGACTTGAAGATTGATACTTGAAGTCACTTTTGATGTTTTGTCATTTCAAGAGTCTGACTTTCTGGGGAATGCATTGCTCCTATCTTAGTTCTCCTTCTTTCACAAAGGGATACAACTGGTCCTGTTTTGATACAGGGAGTGTTACCTAAGCTTTTCTGAGGGGTTTGCTTGTTTTAACTTAATGAAGGATTTGAGGTTTCTTCTTTCCTTTGTCTGGAGAAGCCACTGGCTGGTTTGGTTATAAATTCAGTTCTACTCCTTTCTATGTACAGATTTCATAAATGTATAACTTTTATAGCTCTGCTGTAGCTTTCATAAACAAAGTGTCATTAGAATTAAATACTTCTGTGCAGAAATGTAACCTAAGAGATGGAAGCAGGCTTTTCCCCCCACAGTTATTTCTGTAAGTGTGGCAGCATGTTAACCACATAATAGAGTCAATGGATCACAGGAATGCATGAAAACATAACAAGGGTTTCTTTCTAAGGACTCATTTTTTCCTTGCTACTGGAAGTCAGTTCACTGCAGAAGTGGTGCACATGTTTTTATGGTTGGAAATACAGAAATCAGTCTTGGACAACATTTCACATAAAATACAGAGTTATGTATTAGGAGTTTTTCTCTCCCCCTCCCCCCCTTTTTTTTTTTTTTTTTTTTTTTTTTTTTTTCTTTTTTTTTGGGGGATTTCCTGGCATGTGCCCAGATACAGGCTTCCAGGAGTGGAATACTATGAGTGTCACTGGTCAAATTATCACTGTTTTGATCTCTTTTGAAGTCACACATACAAATTTGATTCGTCCGGGGAAGCAAATGTGATGTTCTGTAGGGAAAAATGGCCCATTATCCAGATCATCAGCGAAGAGTTATACAGATCAACTATATGGTATTTACTTCAAGAACATAAAATTTCTGGAAATATTGATGCAAGCATATTAACAGCAGTGTTCATGAAACACTTTCCTTTTTCATCTTCAGCAGGGAAAGCATAGCTTGGGAATTTATTACACCCACTTTAAAGCATAAAAGGATATTTACCTAATTTTTTTATGCACTGTTGCTTAAGTAGAAGGAAAATCATTAAGTTTTTATGTGTTGCAAGCAGTTGGTTCTTTACTCCTTCTAATCAGTCTCCAAAAGAAGGACAGCTTTGTTTGCTGTATGACTTTAGCATGTATCTGATTTTGCTGGGTTTAGTGCAGCACTGAACATACAATGGCTCTGCAGGAGTGCACCTCTTCCTCCCTCTCTTTTCATCCTTGCTACTTGGCTGCGTGCTGTCTCTGACAGCTTTTTCTTCTGCTCCTGGTTTCACTGTGGTGCCAACATTGTGAAAAATGACTGTTGTATCCAGAGGCTGAAACCACTGTGGATTTGTTGCCAGATCTTTATCATGAAGCTGCTTTTCAGAAAGGTATCGTGCAGCTGAGCAGCAAGTGCAGGCACCATTTCCCAGCTTTATAAATAAAAATGGTACACTTTACAGGTTTCAAAATGCAATTACATCAAGTGTATTTAACTGCCATTTTAATAATTATTCATTCTAAGAATAACATATTAAGAGTGCTAATTAAAAAATTGCAGTATCTTGGAATTCTTAGAACACATATAATAATGGAAATGATTATGTAATTAGCACTAAACAGAATTTATGCAGCAGATAATAGATAATTTAGCTGTTACTTTTGTTATGTAACTGAGTATGCAGTTGGCCCAGTTTGGGGTTTTTTAAGTAATCATAATTGATTGGAAAGTGCTCCTGTAGTAACATCTCTGTAATCTTTTTTTGTCACTTTATATGAGAGGCACTAAAACAGGTTACCCAGGGAAATTTTGGATACCTGGAAGTAAGGCCAGGTTGGATGGGGCTTTGAGCAACCTGATCTAGTGCGGGGTGTCCCTTCCCACGGCAGGAGGTTTGGCACTACGTGGTCTTTAAGGTCCTTTCCAACCCGAGCTATCCTATGATTGTATATCACACTTCCATGTATGTGAAATAAGAAAATATATTCACATTTGTGAACAAGAAAGTAAGACTAATGCCAAAAAATATTATTATGAAAAGTTTCTTTAAACTTCATGTCATTTAACTCAGTGAAATAAGGTTTGTCCCTTAAAAGTTAATTCCTCTTTGTACATATAATACAGGGCTTAGGGACCATTTGATTAAAATCTTTACTGAAATAACTAGTGAATCTGTTTGGGTAATATATAATATTGAACCG
Source organism: Struthidea cinerea (assembly GCA_013397865.1). Classification (NCBI taxonomy): domain Eukaryota; kingdom Metazoa; phylum Chordata; class Aves; order Passeriformes; family Corcoracidae; genus Struthidea; species Struthidea cinerea. The sequence goes on along the minus strand of VZTI01005851.1, from coordinate 135,582 downwards.
TTTTTCAAGGAAATAAACATAGTTTATACATATTTTGGGCATTTCAAGTGCTACAGGATATTTGTTAATTCAGGAAAACTTTAGCGAAGACTTGTATTTATACATCACTTCTTCATCTGGACAAACACTGGTTGGTCCTTGAAATCTGTTGTTTGAATCCCATGTGTTCCCAGGAGCTCACAACCATTTGGAATGCAAGTTTCACTGAAAATTAAACTTTAAAATACTTCAAATTCTTAGTATAATTTTTTAATTTGGAAGAAATGTTTTTAGATAGTGCTTGTGATCCAGCATAAATCACAGAAGTGAAAAGGTGTGCTGCAGTTAATACTGTTCATTCCAAGCAGAATGATGCCTGTGGGTGTACTGAATAGCTTACAAAAGTCTTGGAGATAACTGCTCTAGGGTTTTTTTGTGGGGGTTTTGCCAGTGGCAAGCCTGTCATTGAAATGCTCATCCCAGTTGGCTACAGGTGCATCCTCAGTCAGTCACTCTGAACCTGATTCTGCTTTGCAAATCATATCTCCCAAACCATAGTGCGAAAGATTGTAGTTGAGCAGGATTCTAAAGAGCCTAATCCTCTCTCTACCCAGAAATAAAATATCACAGGCACACTTCACTATTATTCAAAAAATACTTTTAAATTTCATACTCTTTCAGCCTTGTCTGTCCCTTTACTGAATATTTAGTTGGATGCGTAGGATAGTTTAAGAGTACGATGACTTATGTATTTACATTTGGTAGTTAAATGCGTGAAGTGCACAGTAAAAGAGGTGTCTGAGAACCTTCTGTGTTGTGTCAGTCAGAAGCAGGCCTGAAGCACCTGAGGATAAGGAATCGTTAAAGTGCATTTACACAGATGTGCACCCAGAAGTGCTGATGGAGCTGGGAGATATCGTTAAGAGGACATTCAGGATAATCTTTGAATGAACAAGGTGGTTGGGAGGGATGCCTAAGAATGGGATAGCAAATGACACTCCTGTGCTGGTCCTGGTGGGCACCAAGGTGAACACGAGCCAGCCATGAGCCCTTGTGGTAAAGAGGAGCCAATGGCATCCTGAGCTGCCTTAGACAGAGTATTGGCAGCAGCTGGAGGAAGGTGGTCCTGCCCCTCTCCTCAGCACTCCTGAGGCCACATCTGGACTGCTGGGTCCAGTTCTGGGTTCCCCAGTACAGGAGAGACATGGAGGTACCAGAGCGAGCCCCGCAAAGGGCTGGCACTAAGATGATGAGGGGATTGAACATCTCTTCTGTGAGGAAAAGCTGGGAGGGCTGTTTAGCCTGGAGAAGGAAAGGTTCAGGAGGGGGTTGTTGATGTGTACCAATTCATGAGGGGAGGGTACAAAGAGTACAGAGCCAGGCTCTTCTCAGTGGTGCCCAGTGACAGGCCCAGAGGCAGTGGCACAAGCTGAAACACAGGAGGCTCCACCTGAGCAGCAGCAAACACTTTTTTAACTGAGAGAGTGACCAAGCACTGGCACAGGTTGTCCAGGGAATCTGTGGATTGTTGGAGATATTCTAAAGCTGCCTGGGCACAGTCCTGGGCCATGGGGTCTTGGTGGCCCTGCTTGAGCAGAGGGATTGGACCAGATAACCTCCACACGTCCCTTCAGCCATTCTGTGATTCCACAAAGCAGCTTCATAACTTTCTGGTGGATTGATGGCTCTCCTGTGAGGACCTGGCAGCAGCTGAGCAGGGTAGTATTTGGGCTCCCCCCTGCCGCACATGCTGTTATTTCTCTGTGCTCATTTGTGGATGTGCAGCTGAGATTTTATCACATAACCTAATGTTTTTCTTGTCTAAAACCCTGGTTTAATTATAGCATCCTTCTTGCTTAGCAAAGCAAAGCGTTTGAGAAAGAATTTGAGTAAAGCAAATTTGTTTGAAAAAGATAATTAGGTTGGAAGGGTAGGGAAGATATTCCTGCTCCAGCTACCCTAGAGCAGTAAGCAATGCTTGGAGCTTTTACCAGTACAATAAGCCAAATGACAGAGGTGTGTTTCTTCACCCACTTTGCAAAGCAAAATCATAATTAAATTTATTTTTAAAAATCTGGAAATATGCTTTTAAAAACATTTATTTTATAAACGCTTTCAAGTCTTCATTCTTAAACATTGTTGTCTTTAATTTCTGCAGAATTCATGAGGTATGTCCAGCTCCTGTTCTGAAAAATTAAAATGCTTTCCAAAACATTTCTGTCTCTTTACACGCTCTGTACTCGTTTAACGAATCCTGATTCTTGCCAGTAGTCCAGAAATAGGCTCTAGCTGTGCTTGCTGGAATTCAGGCTGGTTACAAACACAGGGAAGATAATGAGCATCAGCTGTATTTTCAAATATTTTCTGTTTGGATGCTAGCGTGTATTCTGTTCTGTTTTGTGCAATCAACAAAATTCAAAATTAATTGCAGCTGGGCTGCAGTTTCTGTTAATTCATTGATCCATAGAGAACCTTTTTTGACTCTTACATGCTGGGATTTGTTGTTTTGTGAATCTAAAAATATATGTCACTGTGATATGCTAAATAATGACCCTGGTGCTATTGCACTGCTCTAGGCTGCCTTTCATGTTAGAATGACAAACCTGTGTCCTGCTATAGCAGTAGGGTATGGGTAAAACCCCTGTCTTTGGGTCGTGTGGGTTTTGGTTGGGACAGTTTGCATCCTTCACAAATCTTGCCTAAAATATTTCTCTTCTGAAAGCCAGATTAGTGGTTTCTGATCCACACATTCCTATTCTTTTGTAGTGTCCAGAGTTTTCTGCTAATTTTGCTAGGTACATCAAAATCTTGGGCAATTTTTCCACCAGTCAGCTACAAACATTCCTCTTGGAGCTTTTCTGCATGTACTGGTATTTTTATGGGGTTGGAGATGAACATGGTTTTGAGCTACAGGCAGTGGAAATTTGCGAAAGTAAAGATGTGTTAGCAAATCTTAATGGACCTCCTAAATAATAGGTTAGGAGTGAGAATTATAGAGTTTAAAATGGGGGGCATATTTTTTATCTGTAGTGTGTATATGTCTGTATATTCATAATAAAACACATGTAGCATAATCCTCCTATCGTCTGACTGGTCTTCCAGCTGAAAAATTAAGCATGGAAAAAAAGGTGAAGACCAGTGACGAACTGCCACAATCTGTTCTGCAGCTGTAAAAACTGCATGCTGATCTCCATGGAAATTTTCATTCTAACATCTGCATTAGCAAATAGTTATGAGTAATACATAAAATATGTAGAAGTTGAGAGATCTCCGTAGTATGTCATTATGTGGGAGAGTGTTCAGTCCAGTGGTACACAGTGCCAAGCAATGGCTGTTTCCCAGGGTAAGAGTTGCTTCAGAAGGGGGAAAAAAAAGAAATAGATGTGTAATCTTTTTGAGTAAAGAAAGCCTTTGGAGAAAAGACAAATATTAAGAGAAACAATTAGGTCTACTTGATCTGAAGGCAGATGGAAATACTTGTGTTTGGAAGCTGTCTTGTAAAATACATATTGGCTAACATACACAGTAGAATACTGGAGCTTTTTAGCTGCTCAGTCAAGAGAAGCATGTAAATTTAAATAAATCTAAGACCTGAAAGTCCTGAGGAGACCTCTGAACTTGTTTCTTCCAGACATTCTACATTTTATCTGCTGTTCGAGTTCTACCATCTCTACCATCAGTTTTCTTCCAGTGTATTACTTGTTTTAATGGAGTGAAAGAAGTTAAGTATAAGCAATAAATTATTGTCTATACAGTTACATTTTAGGTAAAATCCACTTAATAAAAACTCTAATGAATATATTTTATATGAATTAAATTTTATCTTTAATACTGCATTGAATTTTCTTCTGTTTTAAAACTACTACATGTATAAGCAGTAACTTCAGGAGAAAGAACTGTGTTAACCAGCTCTGTGTGTTACTGCAGCCTGAGCACTTTCTGGCATGGCATCTTCCAGCTACAAGTCATGTATTTTAATGATGACACTTACCAGGGGCAGTCTACTCACACTGAATATATTGTATGTATTTGACTTCCTAATATGAATCCAACCAAACAAATAAACACAGTGACAGTGAGTAAATTGGCAGTGTAAGCGAAATGACTGTGATCTGTGGTGGGTTTACTTAAAATCTATGACACAGATTTTTATGGGAGGTTGTTTTTTAAGATCACTTCGTATAGATTTATGGTATATTTCTTGGTTGCAGGGAGGGGGTTTGTTCTGTGTATTTATTTTGCCTAAAATATTCAGTGGTCAAATTTTTTTCTGTTTTTTGAAGTTGCTGTAGAAGGAAAAGCCCAATTGCAAAAGAGACTGCTGCTAAAAAGTAATGTTTTGTTGTTTCAGAGTGTCTTAGCATTTGTTAAGGCACTTAAATGAGAACTTAATTTTAATATTTTACATAACTAAAAAAAATATTTTACAGATATATTCTAAGTTCCACTGAAAGCTCCTTGCAGAGTCAGCAATATAAACCCCAAGCTTCTTGATTTCCTTTAGAAGACTAATTAAATAAAGTTAAATTTTAAAAATATAGTTTTATCTGCTGTGACAGAACCATTTACTGTAGCTTTCTTAACGTCTGTCACTTTTAACATTGCCTGTGATATAGTGACAATTTACAGTTGCAGGTCTTACTGAAAATATTGCCTTAGTTTATAGCATTATAAGTAGTGAAAATGACTTATGAAATACTACTTTGCCTGGGCAAAGTAGGTTTGTTTTTTTTTTCCTTTGCCAAATCAAATTAGGATTTAAATCCAAGTTGCCACCACAAAAATGTTTATTACAACATGTATGTGTTACACATCACTGTTTTCAGGTCTGTACATGTCTGCTGTATCCTCTTCTGTCCTCATCATTCTCTTTCAAAAGCTGTACCAGACTGGAGCCTGTGTTTCCAGCACAGGGCTGAATAAGTGGGGTGACATGTTTGCAAAGAAGCTTTTCATCTCTGACGTTGCAGTTCCCCAAGAACCAATCTTGTGCTGCAGACTGATAGGGCACCCACCATCTCCACCTCTTAAAAGCTTATCTGATTGAGGGGGAAACCAGTAAAGGAACTAGGGTTCCCTGGCAATGTAGGATGCTAACATCTAGGACCATTAGGTGCCACTTAGATCTGTGCAGTGTGTGGATGAGTATCACTGCTTTGCATCACCTCCCCTTTCCCCCTCAGGAGGATTGAACAGCTCCTGGCTGCTGAAGGGGAAAGGAAAGCCCTGTTTCTTCATTGCAGCTTCCTTACTCTGCAGTCCTGTTGCTTCATCTGTGTTTGCTTTGGTACTTTTTTTACATTAGGGCTGATTTATTTTAATTCATGTTGGGGGAAAAAGTGAATAGAGGACTTGCACCCTAAGTCTCTTAGTCTTTACTGTCTTTTGATTGGCCTTGCTTCCTTTTTTAAATGCACCTTATTTAGATACCTGTTAGGTTGAAGAGGAATTACCTTGTTAAGGGGAAAGCACAAGTTCAAATTTATTCATAAACATAGTTTGAATTTATTCAGTTGAGAATTTTGATACTCCCTTTAGAGGAAGATAATGCTGTATGCTGTGTGTTTTTCTAGAATCTGAGACAAACTGATGTGAGAGGCTCAGAAAACAGAAGAGATTTTCACTTCTTCTAAGTGACTCTCCTTAAGACAGAGATGCAATCTGGGATTGTAGTAGGAACTATAGGAGCATGTATTGTAAATAGCCATGGTTGCTACCTCAGTTCTTGCCTAAATAGCTCATAGGCATTGTTCTGGGTGTTTTTTTGCCTTAAACTACAAGCACTCTCACTGGAGAAGGTGCATGCACAAGGTAACACAACAGAGTGAGAGGAGAAAGCCTCAAATCTTATCAAAGCTGCAGTAGCAGCTTATCTATGTTCCTGTCTACTTGGTAGGACTAGTCAGCAAATAAATACCAATTAAAGATTTGAAAATATGCATTTCATTCTAGAAATGGTCTGGACTACCAGGCTTTTTGCCGCTGGTTTCCTGGTTTTGGTCATGTCCTGTTTTGTTGGTGTGCTCTGTCTGTGTGATTAACTCCTCTTACTCTGGGTTACTGAAGGCAGTCATTCAGCTCCTTTTGTGTCGTCATCCCCTCTTTCCCCCATCGCATATCCAAATGAAGAGTTTTACTAATTTGTGGGTAATTCCAATCAACTTAATTCATTGTCAGTTAACAGACTTTCAATAACTGATTCTGATATTGAAACAAACACATACAAGCTTAGGCAAAACATCCCTTGCCTCCCCATCCGTGGTCTCCATCCTCCCCCTCCCTGGTCTCCATCCCACTGGCCACACGTTTGCTTTTTCACTCCTATGTGAAGACTTGGTCATTTGCTGATGAAGGGCACTGTTTTGTTCATTGCTTATCCCTTTGTGTTTTATAACACAAGAGAATCTTCTACCTTGGTTCTGTTGTATTTAGTAAGTACTGAGGAATTATGGGCTGTACAGTAACAGTCAAAGCTATTTGCAGCTTCAGGGCATGTTAATCTGCGTTGCAAATGCTGGTCTGAGGACTGAGGGCACTTTACATGTGCCAAGATCTTTGGAGGAAAATAATCTCTTAATATCTATTCTGGAGTTTGGTTTTTTTAATAAAAATAATTTACATTTTGAAGCCTTTTTCTTTTTCTGTCTTGCATGTAGTAATAACTACTGCAAGAAAAATTGGTTTCTTCAGTGTTACAAATCCTGACAGGGAGAGAAGGTCTCTTTATAAAATTGTGTCTCTTCTGGGTTAGTATTTAGAAATGTTATGTCATAGAACAGAGCTTTAGAGCTGTTCATGCTGTGGTGGCAGTTTGTTTGCTGATAGGAAGGCAGGTTCATATCCTGAATCAAATCTGTATCCTCATGTGGCATTGCGGTAACTGGATTTCCCCTTGCTCTCAGCACTGCACTTCACTATCATCTTTGCCTCTTGCAAACTGATTGCTGGATTTGCCCAAGAGAAGTAGTTCCTCTGAAGAATGTTGTGTCAGGCGAAGAGGATTCTGCAATCCTTTGTTTTTCTGAATTTGTGATTACTCTTCTGAATAACAAGCCTTGGACCTCCAGTACCTCTAAATTCTTTGTTGCCTCAGTTTGAATCTGTGTTTGTGATTGTCCTGGTTTGTCTGCTGGCCCAAAACAGAAATTAATTACAATTGGTCTGGGTCTGAGGTTACGTGTAACAAGTAGGAACTGATAAATGTGGGGTCACTGGCTTTGCTGAGGTAAGGCCAATTTCAGGATTTCCTTCATATGTCTTAGAAGATTCTTCCCTCCTGTATCAGTTGGCACAAAATTTCTGAGTTTTGCATCACCCCACCCTTGCCCCACTTATGTTTTGTAGGTGCTGGATGGCACTTGTGCATAGTTCTGTTTTGCCCTCCTTGTAATTATTGAGGGGAAGGTAGGAGTTCCTTGCCTCGCCAAGTGAACTAGAATCTGGCTTCGTATCTCTACAGACTGAACTTTCCACTGCAGTTGTCTGAGACTGGGAGAGCTTAAGGACTCTTGTTTCTTGGATAGTTGGATGGAGCCTGTCTGGCAGCAGACAGTCTTGCTGTGTTAGTAGTAAGTTAATTGGTGTTCACTTTGACATTTGCGTATAGGAAAAGTTGACTGAAGAAGGGCCCGATTCCTAACAGGATTTAGAGATTTTAAGGACTACAGCGTTGTAACACTTAATTTTCTTTGCAATGTGATACATGTTGTTACTTGTTTGTGTAAGTGGAGATTAGCTGTTGGTTCTCTGAAGCGCTCTGGGAAGGACAGAGGAGCAGTTTTGTTTGCGTTCCTGAATTACTGAGGTGTAAATTGTCATTTTCATCTGGTCTGGAGGCTTTTGCACAAAGGCTGACCCAGAAAAATGTTCTGCGGGCTGGTGGTTGGCTTTGGTGGGTTCATTCTCTCCACCTGATGTTTCCAAAAAGGACGGTGCATTTCAGGGATCAGGACTCAGGAAAGCTTGTTTAAACAGGCAGCTCTGTTCTAGGCCTTGCCTGAGCCTCCTGTCTGGGAAGGGCTCTGGTGGATCCTGTTGCAACTCCTGGCTCCTTAGATCTTGAAAGATGATAGAAAGTGAAGGGTTTTTACCCTTCCATCTGATGCTATCCTGATGCATTATTTCAATGTCCAAGTCCATTCTCCAACAGATTTTAACCATTCAAAGAGCGATCACACTTCAACTCAAAGGTCAGTTATTGCTGAAGGTTTTGTAACTTGTAGTATCAGGTGAGTACAGTGAGCATGTGTTGTTGTAGTGAGGGATATCTGTATACTAGAAAAAGAAGAAAATACTTTAACTTTTAAAATTAAAAAATTGAAGCTTTTGTAAATTTTCTTACAACGTTGGGAGTTTTTTGTGCTTATTAATTATACTGTGTATAAATAATAGATTTATGTCTCAAAATCCTTTTCCAAACTAGAGATGATGAATCAGATTTCATGACTACCAGCAGGCTACTGGTTTTGTGTAATTTTTGTCATGTGAATATTATCAGTGTTTTAAAGATAACTTTGCAGTTATAAAAACAACAAAACTAAGAAAATAGTCTGTAGAAGAAAGGGTTGCTACATTTGTGCAGTATTTACGTTTGTGCTTCCGTACAGTTTTCATTAACGTCCATTGTAACTGTTCCCAAAGTTTAATTTGGTGTATAACTTATACTTTTGGTACATGTGATTTTGCAAAAAACTATTAAAAACTGATTATGACAGATGTGTTGTCTGCTCTCATCATTCTTTGATTCCAGTATTCTTTGCTGGCAGCACACAGCGCTTTTGTGTTTATGATTGTTCTTAAGTTGGCACAAGTATCACTTGAATTATATTGCTTGTGGTCACAAAAGGCTTAAGTGGATTCCAGTTTCATGATTTTCTGTGGCATTTGGGAAACAAAAGAGAAAAGACAGTTTAATTTCATTTAATAAATTTTCAAGAATGCTGAGAAGTTCAAAGCTTTAAGCTCAGGTTCAATGCTGAAGATTCAATGTTGTAAAAAATGTGTCGGACTTTAATTATTCTTTTTTCAGCTTAAGAATGTTATGATGCAGTTTAGTCTATTTCTAAATCCTGCTTACCTGGGAATTATGAATAGGCCATCCAAACTGACTGTAATATGTAGTATATATAAATACATATATATATATATATATATATATAAATTGTATTAATTTCTCTGTGCTCTCAGGCCATTTTATTTCCTTAATTAGTTGTTCATGAAAGAAGATTTATGCCACAGGATGATTTAAGCAGCCAAGTCTTACTTCTCTGTGGTAAATGGAGACTGAGGTACTGTAGCTAGTAAGAAAAAAATAGGTGCAGTAATACAGCTATAGTTAGAAAGCATTTGGATGTGCAAAACATGTACAGTGTGCTTTTATTGTCTGTTAAGCTTTGTGAGCTCTACCTTAGCGCCAGTCCAGAACTGACCCTTTGGAGAGTGTCAGCCCCATTTTCCTAGCACTCCATTTCAGGGGGTGTTCATTGGCATTTCCACAGCTTGTTTAGCTGGGCTAATAAATCCTCAAGAATCAGGGTCCCTGTGACTTTGAAGTGACCTTACATGGAGCTAACTCAAGTCCATCATGGTTTATTAATCCAGGTATTGACTGGCAGAGACTCTTCTGTATCATCGTGCCCTGAAGCAGCAGAGCTGCTGTGCATATACTGCATTTAAGCTCATAAATTCTGCTAGAACCTGAGCTGACTTTTAATTCTGTTGCAGATGCATATACAACCTGCATAAACAGCTCATGGATTTGCAAATTTGAGTTTTTATGTCAGAGTCACAGGTGCATAATTCATCTCCTTTCTAGAGTGCAGTGTTACACCCCTCCCTGCCTCGGTTTCTTGTCTTCCTGCTGCAGCATTCTGGAAAAGTGAGAACTGGTTGTGCAGAGTGAGACACACTGAACAGGTTGCTTCACCAAAAGAGGTTTGTGAGGGGAGGGAGGTCGGGCTCAGAACTAGTGTTTGCTTCTTCCTTCAAGAAAGGGTGGGGAGAGCACCTTGTGCAGCTCCCTGTGCTTCAGATTATTTTCAGAATCCAGACAAGGCTGCATTCAGCCTGAGAGTTGTGCTGTCATGTTAAGAGATAGTTTTAATTTTTGTTATGCAGACAGGAAAGGTGCTCTAAAAAATCTGTGGAATGGGTCAGGGCTCTCTTAACTCAGCTTTACATTTCCATGTACCCCATCACATCAGTGATACTCTTTATCCTAGACATTTAACTTGTGAGGAAAGGAAATGTGGGTTACTTTTAACAAAAGAACCCTGCTAACAGTTTCTTACAGTGCTCTTGTAAAGCTGTTTTGCAAAGAGGATGCGGATTATCAGTTATTCTACTAATGTGGACTTCTAAAGTATACCAGTGGATATATGCTTTAATAATTTCATATTTTTGCAAGCTTATTGTTGCTCTTTCACTTTAGAGCAAGAAAAATGGGCAGAATTTATAAAGGTTTGTTCTTACTCTAGTGGATCATCATTTTGGATTTGGACACCAGTGAAAGAAATTTGAACAAATTTGAGTCAAACCTTTTAGCACCTGAGAAAAGTTCATTTAATTTGAGAGGGTTTTATATGCAAGTACTTAAACAATCTTAGCTCTGTCTAGCAGGAGGAGCAATCCATTATTTACAGCTGGTTACTACAAGGCTTCATAGATCCATGTCAGTCCCTCAAAATACCCTGTGACAGTGAAGGAAATTGTTATGTATTATAATGTGACTCTTGCTGTTGGCATCACATGAAAGTTCAGAGGCAGTGGGAAACTCTGTCAGAAGTTAGTTAAAAAGCCATGCAGGTGTACTGTTTCCAAGTCCAATCTCCCACTTTGATAGGATGTCTAAGTTCACAGGTTTTTTAGATAATCAAACTGGTTCTAACTCAACTTTTGCTAAGTATGAATTTTAGGTATTTTTTGCTTATCACCAGATAATAAAGAAGGGAAATGAAATATTATTTGCTTAATGCCTGGGTGAGATTAAAGAAGAAAACGCTTCCTGTCTGTATTGGTGAAGAAAACTTGTCCTTCAAATAAGACAAGAAGTGTGTGACTATTATGAAAGAAAATACTTCTCTGATGACCTGTAATTGTGCTACGACTCAATTCATAGGCAAAGTTGTCACGGGACTGGTTCTTTGTGGGAACATGTTACCTCTGTCAGCTTAATCTGTTTTACAAAGAAAAGCATGAGTGACAGTTTGTAAAGATTTGTGGTATTTTCAGCCTGTTGTAAAATCAGAGACAAGTCAGACAAGTTAAAACCTTATTCCTAGAGCTATGATATGAATGTTGCTAGAAACAAGTTTGAGCTCAGTTGCACTGCTGACATCATTAACATCTGATTTCTATGGATTGAAAGGAGGGGGGGGTATTTTAAGAGCATTGGTTTCAGAGGCTTAGAGGAGTATTGCAACTGCACAAGCAGAGAAGGGAAAATGTGCGTCTTAAAAGCATTACAAACTTGGTATGCAGAAGTGCTTTATGGATATTTGGCAAGTAGTAAAGAGACTAGTTAAAGCTTTGTTGGTTTGTTGGTATGGAATCCTGAAAGTGCTGGTAAAAAATACATTCTGTAGTGAATTTTTTTAAATGACAGAATTAAGACATGCACACTGGTTTTACAAAACTTGCTTTATAACATGCCAGTTAACAAAGAAAACAAAAAAAAATTCTATGACTTTTGGTAGCAGTTGCGAAGGGAAGCATGTGCAGAAGTGGAACAAACCAAAATTAATTTTTTTCATATCCTGGATTATTACTGCTTGAGAAGAATTTTCTGATTCCTGACATTGTTCTGTCACTGAACCAGAAAACAAGTTTTGCTAAAGTAGTTTTCTCCAGTGTTCAGACATCATTCCACTACAGAATTTCCAAGTAGAACAGAATTGGCATCACGCTTACATTTGCCAGGTAGTTGTCTGTTACTCCGAGTGCACTGCAGTGCTGTTTGTGCTGAGTTCCATGTGCTGTGCAGGGACTTTCAGAATTCAGCTGTCCCTTACAGCAGCATTTACTGCAGCTCGTACTATTTTATGTGAGGAAAACTGTAGAGTAACCTGTGTGCCAACTAAAACACTGTCAGTCACTGAGCCATATGTGGCACTGTGGAATTTTAGGCACTTTTTGGTGACTGAATTTTGGTGATGCTGGTTTTGCTTGAGTTGTCTAGACTTGGGTAAAGTAGATGATTTCCTTTCTAGCATTGGTGTGCAACTGGTTTTGTATTGGCTGTGCAGAACCCAGCAGTTCAAAGAAACTTCGATCAAAGCAAACAAGTACATTTTGTCTGTATGAGGAGCATCTTAGGCAGTCAGTTCCCTCTTTTGAGTGCCTTTGGGCTGTTTCTGACTGTTAAGTTCAGCAGCAGAAGCAGTGTAATGGATTATTTAACCCCTCCTCAAGCAGGAGTTACAGACAGTTTGTCTAGACTAGCTGAATATGTTATGAATAGATTTCCTTTGTGTCTTTAAAATACCGGAGTTTTTCCTGTAAAACTGAGATTCTTTCTTATTATCAGAAAGTAAATTTGCCTGTCATTACATTTAGGTAAAGGCTAAGTCACAGAAGAAGAGACAGTTCAAACAAAAAAATCCCCAAAACCTTTCAAATGTTAGAATGATCAGCAAGAGAAATCATTTAAATTTTCAGGATCAGCTAACATCCTTTTCTTGATAATGTTCCATTGCCTCCAAGGGCACTTACTTGATTTAATGTCATTACATTTTAGTACATGAGTACTGAAAACTCATTTAAAGGACTGCAATGTCTATAACCTTTAGTTAACCTGATCAGCCTAAGTGAATTCTGGCCAAAAGATGTAAACGTTTGGCCTAAAAACGTTGTGCCAATCTAAGCATAACATTGGTAATAATACTTTTAGCACTTTCTGAGATACTACATCACCTGTATTGCCATGGCCAAAGGCTGGAGAGAAACCATGAACACATACATGCATGCACGCACACCTGCAGCAAAAAGAACCCTCCAGAAATGAACAAATGTACAAAAAATGAAACCAAGAACTCCACTCTGGGTGATTAACCTTTTAAAAAGGAGAAATTCCAGGGATTTAAACTGATCTACTTGAAGGTTTTAGCTTTCTAAAGCTTTTTGCTGGACTTGGTAGCAATAAATGCAGACTGTGTTAGAGTTTATGGATTGAATGAAGAACTTCTGGCTTATGTGAGCAAACTGTGTTTAAATCTATTTTGCCTGTGCCGTACAACTCTGTGTGTGCAGTACAGTACGGGTGCGTGGCCATCAGCTGCAAAGGGCTCTGCTTAGAAGTAGAGCAGACACTGGTCTTGCACAGGATCTGGATAAAAAGGCACTTAGCACTGAAGGTACCTTAATTATTTTAGAGTGGCATCTTTTCTTTGTTCTTAGGCCTGAACTGTACTCATCATTAATCAGATCAAGGGTATAGAACTGGCCAAACACAAAGCTCTCGGCGGCTGAATCGATGCAGGCTCCGTTCGTGTTCAGCTGCTGACTCCACGCAGATCAAAGCCAGAGCTGTGTTGCCACCTAGTGAGACATCTACAGGGACACGTGTCCACATGGAACTGCACAAACGGGACACTGCAGAGGGAGAACAGAAATACCACCCGACTCACAAGTTCATTTCTCAATTTTAATTTGAGGTTCAGTTAAATATATGAAAACATAAAACATAAGGCAATTTAGCATTTCCGGATAATACTGTGAAATCTGGTTTTCTGACTTTACTCGTTGGGAGAAGGGCAGCAATGTACAGACTGTTGAGATTTGACATATTGTCAAATGTTTTTAGCCATTGTTGCTGTAATCTGGCCATTTGTTTCTGTTGCTGGGCTGTCAACGCTGTTGTGCTCAGAGGTGTTTGTGCAGGTTCCCAGGACTAGCCAGAACCAGTCTGGTGGAAAAACAGCTCCAAGGGGAGAGGGGAAAAAGATTGTTTGCAGTTGAGGTGGACCAATTTCTCGATTGTGTTTATGGTGCAGTTGCACAAGCATTGCACCAGCGTGAAGAGAGGGAGGGAGCAGGAGGGGAGAAGGAGCTGACAGAAGGGGGAACAATTGCTGCATTTAATGGGGCTGCATTTTTAACTGTTAGTTTTCACTACAAGAAAGCACGATCTATGTAACCTTATGAAGTCACAGCCTTCCAGTTATTTCAGTAAAGTCCACTGTGACCATACAGCTGAGAATTTTGCCAGTTCAGTGCTCCAGGCAGCATGTAGCATTCTTTTATCAAATATACACCATGTGGCCAATTGTTTTTCTGTTTTATTATTGTTTGGTTTTAAAATTTCACGGCATATTCTGACAGATGTGCTTCTGCACCCACCATTCCACTTCCCTCTGTTAGAGAACCCACTGTATCACAAAGTGTTTAAAATTGTGGTTTGCAGTGTAAAAACCTGTGGTCTATGGTACTTGGGAAGGTGTTGTGTTTCAGGCTGTTGCACAGTGCTGGGAAACAGGTGGGAACATGGGATTTAATAAATGTGGTTATCAGTAGTCAACCTGCTTTCATAACTTGATTGATCACAACTTGAGAGTCAATGACTATTTTTAATTCCCTTTCATTAATTATTGAAAACAGTGCAACATTAGGAGAAAAGTGTTTCAGGTTTTGCAGCACAGCTTGCAGAATGTCTTCAGCAACAATTCCATTTCTGTACAGAAGGCCAAACTCATGACAGAGAAAACCCTCCTTACTCCTTTTTAAATTAATTTATGGAGTTTGTAACCCTACTTCTAATTATTATGTTCCTTCTTGGGTTTGTGAAGCACTTTAGAAGCTGCTACTTTGCCGCAGAGAGAACTACCAACAGTATTTTGAAAGACAGATTGTGCGTCTAATTAATTGAAAAATAATAATCCAGAAAGTGTTGCTTTCATATTCCTGTGTTTCCTCTTTCTCTTTTCCCCTAGCCATGAACCTGCTGTTGAGTATTAACCAAGAGGACCTAGAATGTGGAAAGTCTTAGATAAGAGATATCTAATCTTTGTTCTTCCTTGAAAAATGTTAGATCTTTTTTCAATGTGGTGGGTGCTTTGTAAAAAGTTGCTAAAAATTATCATTTAATTAAATGAAATTGGTTTAGATTATCTGCAGTAGGCAGCTGTTAAATACTGTTTGGGGCATTCTTAAACATTTTTATTTGTTCAAGTTGATTCATTTCCTAAAATACACCGTCTTATTTATGAAGCATTGCCTATTTGCGTGTCAGTAAAAATGAGGCAGTGAATAAACAGAGGAAGAGTTGCTTTCATGGACACAATCATGCAAACCGACTTACACTTGTCTGTAAGGTGCATGATTCTGCACAAGTCTGGTGGATGTATCAGAAGTTGAGAGAAAAGTGGGATTTTTTCACACCCAGTTTCGTGTTCATCATAGCTGACAGGGTATAAATTGAGGGAGGAAAATTTTAAGTCTCCCAAGACACCCAGCTCCAGCTAAAAAGCCATTAACATGGTTATATTTATGTCCTAACACTGAGAAAGAACAGAGTAGCAAATGGAAGTTACTCAGAATTTAGCAAACACCTGTAAAGTCTAATTCCACAAAATGAAGATTTTCATAGGTTTCTGCATGGAGATCTCAGAAAGGGAAATATTAGCTGTAACTGCATTTTGTTGGTCTTGCTTCATGTCAACATTTTGTTTCCAAATGCTACAGTAGCACTGAAACAAAAGATACTGACAGGAAATGGATTATCTCACATTGGCACTGTACTTGTTGATTGACATGGTGCTTTCATCAAGGGCCACTCACAGCTACATGCATTTGTTTCTTTTTGTTACATGTTTCGAGCATGTTTGCTAAGGTACAGATGAATTATGCAGCACAGATTTGGTGACAGTGGAGACACTTTCAGGGAAAGGGGTTTACTTTTGTTTTACAACATCCTAAGCAGCTCTAAATGGTGCTTTTCCCAGCCTTATTTGCTTTCTCCTTCCATATTCCTTTTGTTTCTTTTAAGTTGACTTCTATAATTGAGGTTGCTCATGAGCCATTTCCCATGCTAAAACTGCAAAACACTGAGCCATTGGAGACGAAAATGATTTTTTTTTTTTTTT